>VXAX01004453.1:119382-141279 GCA_013399835.1 Leptocoma aspasia | reverse complement strand
AAGAGGATTAGATTCATCATTTGACTTTGCTTTTGATGTTTTATCTTTTATATGACAGTTTACTAGGAATAGTGTATCTGGAGCACCCTATATGAAAATAATACAAAAGAAAGCTTGAATTATTTTTTCAAGTTATTTCTTCAAGTACAACTGGAATAGCCTGCTTGACTCCTTTATTAATATGCTGAGTACTTGAGAAATCTAGATATGTAAAGATCCATTAACTTAATAAAATAAATTGATTTCATCTAATAATAAATGTTATTGATGATGACTTGGCAGGTGAAAGCACAAACAAAGATGACTTTGAAACCTTTAAATGTTTTCTGAAGAAAGTGCAATTATCTGATGATCTTTCATCTTAGGAAAAAAAAAACTAAATAAATCAAACCAAGGTTATAACGTAATTAATAACATACATATATACAGGTTTTAGTGTAACCCACAGAACATTAATTATAGCAGTTATTTCACATCTGTTCTATGAAAGCTCAAATAAAATGTGTCTATAATTAAAACTGAATATATACTGACTTCATTAACTTAACAGCTGCACCAATAACCAAAACCAAGGAACATACCCTACTTTGTTAATGTCTTGATACCATCTGCAACATTCAAAACTATTGGGTTTTAAAGCAGATGATGTCTTACTAGTATTGTGATCACAGCTATCACAATATGCTTACACATGCCACTAAAGTGAATTGATCTGTTTCAAGGGAATTTCAAGGGTTATGAGCTGAGCTGCAAGACAATTTCCTAAACACGACTGTGGTGGCTGGAAAGTCAAAACCAGAAGTTTTTGGTAGCTTCTTCCCAATTCTTATGTCCTCAAACATGAATTTCTCTTGTGTTCAAACAAGCAAAAATTCAACTTTGGAGGAAAAATGGGGGGACTGAATTAATATAGGAAACTTTTATGCTATCACTTACTTTTCAATGCTTTGACATAAAAATTCTGTCATTTTAGCCCATATTTCAAAGTGTAACTTCCAGCTTTAAAAAGAAAAAATAAACCTACAGGCACAAAAAAAGAAAAAAAGAAAACCAAAACAAACAAAAAACCCAAACAAACAAACAAACAAACAAAAAAAGAAAAAAATCACCAAACCCAAAAAAATCTCCAGAAATCCCATCATACAGAGAATCATACAGACATTAAAGAAAATGTATTAGATTTTTAATCCGCTTCACAAACTCTCCTAACACAAGCAATAATAGGTGACAGCAGGCATGAAATCGTACCCCAGAAGGGTGTAATTAAAAATTACACCTTCAAAATTTGTGTTTTCAGCATCTGGTTCTCCTCCAGGCCTTGGTTTGGGATGTGGACTTAATCCATTCTATCTGCTTCTTTGAGCATTGACTAGCAGTAGTTTTACTAGTACAATCTGTCTGTCACTGCAAAAGTTTAAGTTATATCCTTACACATTTGAGACCTCTCTGTCTCTATAATTCTTTCAAATTTTCAGTACAAATTCTACTTTACCATTATTACCTACCTGCCTTATTTCCTCATTTTGTTCTTTCATACTCTTCTTGTCTTTTGGTCACAATTTATGACTTGTGTAGCTTTCACAGTTCTAATTTCCGTGTTCCTTATGGTCCTCTTCCCAGAGTCCATTTCCTTGCTTATTAATTACACTCTCTTCCCCATCTTCAACCTTCTCGCACTCCCTCAGGTTCCTTGTCCCAATCTGCTCCTCCCCTCAACAGTTGTCTCTTGCCATCTGTTTTTTGTCCTTGACTCAGATGTTGTGATGCTTTTTTTTTTTTCATATTTCTTGTGCTTCCATGTCACTTGAGCAGCAATGAAGAAATAACCTATAGCTCTAGGAAAATAAGCTATTAATTAGTTCACAGGTTCACATCCTGTTGACCACATTAACTGGCATTGAAATTCAGGAACTTCCTTGATCTTTGTAACTGTGTTCTGGACCATACTCAGTCACTTTCCAGGTGTGAAACTTGCTCAGACAAGTCGAAGTTCTGAGTAAGAATCTGTGAGGAATGTGTCTGTCAAACCTTTAAAACTTTCCAAGCTGCTGTGAAAGGATATTTTTCAGTGGTTTCCAGAATGGAGAAAAAGCAGTTTTATCACTGGGATGCTATCAGAAACACATCTGGCTTAAAACCAAATTCTGCTAAATGGTCAAGATTTTTCTTTAAAGCGTTCATAAAGCAACTGCTGAATTTGTTATAGTTTACCATCAATGAAAGAGGATATTTCTGTCAGTTTTGTACAGAAATACCTGAATCCTTTTTTTTTTTGCAGAAATGTTTGTAAAAAATTAAATAAATCTTCTACCTCACAGACACTCAGTGGACAAAATTTCAATCCAAATGTACAATTTTGGTGAAGTTAAAAAAGAACTTCACTTGGGAACGTCCAATAAGAATGAAGAATAACTCCAAAGACACTATGATCTCAATCTATATAAAATCTTCTTGTATTATCAGCTATGTTATTAGCAATGAAAGGGAATATTTTCCTTTCAAAGTGTTAACATAAAGGATGTAATGTAAGGGCTTTAAAATATCTGTCTTATGTTAGTCTTCTTTGTAAAAGATGTGACAGGCTGGGTAACTGTTTAATTTTTTCATGCACACGTTCCTTTAACCAGGAATGGCCATCCAGCCAGATGGATGACTGCCTTGCTGCTTGTCCCTAGGGACTCAGTTGGATGGGATCATCTGAAGGGGGGAACTGCCAGTCTCCAGGGGCTATCAAAATGACAGGGAAGGGAAAATTGTGAAAAGTTTCAATTGTCTCACCAAACCAAAAGTAGAAGGTGGGACAGAGAGAGACAGCTAGCATGGAAACTGCAGTGGTAGAGAGCAAGTCACAAAGGGCCTCAGGCACAGAGAAACCAGTTTTTATAGCTAGCCTGGGATTTATCATTGAAAACACAGCACACTGTAAGGACATAAAAGGAGATGGGGAGATTTTTGTTGGTGGTTTTTTTATCTTGTTCTCAATTTTCATTATTTTAAAAAGTCTGTTTTTTAGTTTCCATTTCCATTAAAAAAACAGACTTCTGAGCTTAAGAGTGCATGTAAGGAACTGAAGAAACAGATCCCCCTCAGAACTTTATTTTAATGTTCTATCTTAAAAATTATTTAAAAAAATATTCTTACCCAATATGGAACTACATTTGAATGACTAGGTAAAGGATGTGTTAAGTATTTAGTAGAATTCCAGTTAGTTATTGTTCTGAAACACCAACCAATTAGTGTAAAGCACCTTTAACATTGGAAAAATTGGAAATAGTATTATAAAATTAACTCAAACCTTTTCTATAGAATATTAGCACAGGATTAAGGTCTGGACAAATATATTTCTGGTTTTAATTGAACAGACTGAAAGCAAAACCATTTGGCAGATGTATAGTCCAGTACCTTGTAGTTAAATGTAAAGAGTGATGACAACATGTAAGAATTTTTTTAGCATACTAATAACATAATTTAAGGGCAGAAGCAATTTGTTAAGGATTAAATTGCATACTCTGCATGTGCAGTAAAAATGTTTTGTGCCCCTCAAAATGTTTTATTTTCTTAGGGAGAGTATATGTGTTAATTGAATAATAAACTTAAAAATAGCATTTTGAAAGCATTATATTCTATTGTCTCCATTACAAATTCAAAACACTAACAGACTAATCCTGTTCATATTAGGTATACAATGCATGTTATGGCATAATTATGTTTTAAATGTACTTGATATATTTTAGTGTGCACTTTAAATGTCATGATACTATGAGAAGCAGCTGTAAAAAATGTCATCTTGGTGCTTCATATTTATGCTATGACTTCCACAGGAATTTTGAAAGTCTGAAGAAGTGTTAACTGCCACTATTGCCATCTCAGGATGGTGTGTTAATATCTTTCTCCCTGACATCCTTCTCCCCTACCAGTGCCAATTATGACAGAGATGGTCTCCAGGGATTGCTGACAATTTCCTTGATGATGTGTGAGAGCTGCCATTGCCCACTTGGAACACTGACAGTGACTGAAAGGCGTGTGTCTTGGCTGTTAAGCGTGTTTAATAGCAGCGTGCCATTTTCTGTCATCTCCTGTACCTTAAGAAGAGTTGTATTGTCTCCATATATCTGTCCATGACAACTTTCTGAGTGTCAGTGAGGCTGAAATTCCACATGTGTACACGTGTACACACATGTGCAGCAGGAGCAGTGAATTGTATGGGATTGTTAATTGTGTTTGCTGTGTGCATGCCAGGAGTCAAATGGCATTGATCAGGACTACTAAGGTGCCAATAAAAGCAAACCTGTGCTAGACAGTGAGAAATTAGTCACACTGGAGACTTGTCCTTTTTAAAATAGTGGTGCTGAATCTAGTTTGATTAGATTGTGAAATGAATCACAAGAAACTTAGTCTCAAATATATATAATATCAATAGTGATTCAAATTGGGAGAGGATTCATTTTTAGGCTTTTACATTGGGTTCTGAAAAGTACCTAGAACTTCCAGGGATGATTTGCTCCAGAACTTCCAAAGAAGAATATTCATAGTTCTGAAAAACTTCTGAAATCATGTAAGGTATTATGGAAACCAGCCAAGTACACAGCCATAGCTGATCCACCTATCAGGAGACTTATCAGAATTTCCTCAGAGTCAAAAAAAACCTCTCATTCATTTTACTACCTTTTGGAAAAAAACCCTGTCTAATCTTCCTATAAATCAGTTAGTAAAATTCAGGTATATTGTCAAACATTTATACTTGAAGCATGGTCAAAGGAATAATTAATTTTATATTTTTATCCTTATATCAGTATTAGTCATATCCACATGGTGGTGAGAAGATTAAAACAAGTAAGAAGAGCTGCAGATTTTCAGAATAGCTTGAATTCCCCAAATTCCATGAAACACCTCCTCCAATTTCTGTGATTTTATGCAGGGAAGAACCTGAAATTACACACTGAAATTGTTTCATATTTCAAGTCTATAAAATCTCAATGACTGATCAGTTGAATCTCTAACATCTTGAAGTTAAAGCACTGAGCCAATTTTCATGAGATCTGGATTCAATTTATTGCCCTGTTGTAAACCCCTTGGGTGGGGGTGGTTTGGTTTTTCAGTTCTTCATACTTACTTTTCCTGAATTTATAAAAATATACAGTATATCTTCTGAGCTGGAAGGCTCTGTAGTAATAATTCCTATTATGTATTCATAGTAGTGTTTAATGTAACAGTCTGATTTTGGGTATTAGTTAGGGATAGAGTCTCTAGATGTCTGTTTCATGTACAGGTTTTTTTAACTTTCTTTCATGGTGAGCTGCAGATCCCTTTGTTAATTGATACCTAGGAACAATGTTTTAACTCTGGAAATAACTATGCAATTGATTTAATGAAATAAACTTATTGGAATATGTTTGGTTTTAATTAAATTTCTACACATGAATGTTAATTAAAATTCACTCCTACTGATAATAACATTATTAACATGTATACAGTGTACAGTTAACAGAAACAGAAATAGAGGCAATTAGTGAAATTAGGTGTTTTCTCTACCAGGAAGGAATATCCCAAAGAGTAATTGCTTATATTCATATATTCTCTGCTGATATTACTAATAGCATCATTAAATCAATATAACACCACTTTAGAAACACTAAACAGATTTAATGACTGGGGACTTGATAGGAATGACATTATTTTATTTTCTTTTTAATTGTGTGTAACTGTCAATAGAATTGGGCATTTTCATGTGGCAGTCATGACCTGACTGTGTTTTACATCAGAGAAATTAATTAATGTGTGTGGAAGCATGTTGCTGCTTCTCAGGTGCTTTTGAAGCATTTGTTTTCTTACTAAGTGACAGCTGTGTAAGTATATATGCTCATCTAAATGTTCTTAGCTATTTTCTCAGAAATTTAATTTTGGTATTGTGTATGATTATGTTAGATTTATTGCTAATGCAGTATGTAAATATTGCCAATATAGTACATAATATTAGCAGGTCTAAATTGTTATAATATAAGCAGGTCAGTGTAGAAAGTTTACAGTGTAGAAAGTTTATTGGCCTTGCAGGATGCGAGGTGACAAAGCAGCAGCACCTGTGTAGCTGCTGATGTAGGATTTTGCCTCTATATATGACCAGATCTTAGTGATTTTACTCACCCACGCAAAAGTGAGTGTTCCCTGTCTTTGGGCTGGATATATTCTGCAGGCATCCCTGCCAACAGATCCACCTGGGAACTGCCTACAACCTTAGGAGAACAGTTACCCCGTTGGCCCAGTCCTCAGCAGCATTTGAGACCCTTTTGCAGACCCATGTGCACCAAAGTCAATCGCAATCATCACGGCTCCCCCTTCTTTGGGATGCATGCATTATGTGAGCATCCAGACACCTCCACCTGTAATTCCCACGCAGCATTCTTATCCTAGGACAAATAAAATTGTCCCTCAGAAACAGCAAAGGAGAGGGGGTATATGTGGGGAGGTCTCTGAGGAAGAACTATCTTTTTTTGCCTTCACAGATACCACTTGAATTATTGTGCACCATTTACCATTCTAATGTCTTGTCTGGGTGCTAGAAATGATGGCAAGAATAGGCAAGTGGGTAAAAACACTTTTATGCTTTTCAGAAGATCAGGTAAAGCCAACAATAAATGAATTTAATTTTATAGCCCTTCTCTGCCCCTTCTGTACTGGGGAAGGAACAAGGGGCTTCAGTGGCTGTGAGTGCTCCTGAGTTGCTCTGTGGTGTACATTGGGAGATTGTGTAACCCACCATCCTATGCCCCCTGAGTACAGTGCAATCACACCAAAATGCTTAGAATTCCAAATATTTCTTTTTTAGTAATATCCCAACCACAGTTTTACAAGGATTGATTCTCCCGACACTTCTGTGAGACAGATACAGTAAATAAATTTACAGAGGGGAGTGCCATGACAGAAAAGCTAAAAGGTTTCTCCAGAAGTGTTACACTCCATGTGAGAGAATCTACAATTTAGCAAGCCTGACTGCCAATTCCTGCATTCAGACCTCAAATCCAAGAGACTCCTTGAAATTTAGATACTTCTTTTTATTAATGTAAATAGTGTGCTATTATTTCAATTAAGTTAAACTATATTTGTTATCATCTCTTGGGCAGAAAGATGTAGGAGATATGTGCTGTATAAATCCTTCTATGGATGAAATAATGGGAAAAATCAATGTCAGGAAAATTAGGTGTGTGTGATTAAGGAAGCTAAACATGGCATTACATTACAATGTAATGGTCACCTTGTACTGATAGAGCAAGTTGAATGACTGAAGTGAATGTTAGGCAGGGTCTGTGCTAACACAAAGAGAAAAGTAGAATTAATATTGAATTACTGGTATTTATATATTATCAATATGCCTTTATATGCCTGACTGTTGTACTTCTGGAAGGACAATGAAAGATGCCAGCAAGTCTTTGCATTTAATTTTAAAAGGTGAAACTCCTCAAGCATGCACGTAGGACAGCTAAATGTTACACAGCTTGATGGTGGTTGGAGGAGCATCTGCCAATACTGGGGCTTGCAGAAGATGCTGCTCTGTATATATGTTATAAAAATGTTCTGCAGGTGTATCTAGCTCTCCTAAGATTCCAGCCCCACAACAAAACATACAGGGAATGTAGGAAGACGTGATACACAGAGAGCATGAAGTGAACTGAAATAAGAGTTTGAACTTCAAACTATGTACAACCAGATGGAAAAAAATGTAGAAATGGATGGGTAATTTCTCTAAGATTTATGTGCAATGTACAGACTTTCAGTTATTTCCCTTTTTCACATCTTTGCATGCCATCTTTATGATTTATTGTCAATGGATGCCATGGACATCCAGTCGATATAATTTCAAAAATCTGTTAGCTGGGGAAGAATGGCTTAGGCACATGCTCCCTTTTAAGAGCTAATATCCTTCCTAGAGGCCAGTGCCTAGAATCGTAGAATCATTTAGTTTGGAAAAGGCATTTAAGATCATTGAGTTCAACCATTAACCCAGCTCTGCAAAGTTGGCCACTAAACCATGTCCCCAAGTGCCACATCTACATGTCTTTTAAATTCCTTCAGGGATGGTGACTCCGCCACTTCCCTGGGCAAATTGTTCCAGTTTTTAACAACTCTTTAAAGAAAGAAATTTCTCGTAATATCCAATCTGAAACTCCTCTGGTGCATATAGAAGTTATTTTCTCTTGGCCTGTCTCTTGTTACTTGGGAGAAGAGACTGGCCACCACCTGTCTGTAACCTCCTTCAAGGCAGTTGTAGAGAATGAGAAGGTCTCCCTTGAGCCTCCTTTTCTCCAGACTAAGCAACCCCAAAGGTGCAAAAATTCTCACTTCTACATCCAGGGAAGGAAAATTAACCTAGGAATTTGAACTGGAATGTTCAGTTTCAAGTGAGGCACAAGGCTTGTCACTGAGTGTCTGAGAATATGAGAAAATACAGAAGAAATTGTCCTGTACAGACAACCCACAAAGATTATATTGCACAGAGCATCATGAGGCCCAACAAACATACTAACTGGGTCTGGGAGATTAAATTTTCCTTCTTTTGGGGAGTCTAAATGCATTTTGCCCAAGGCTTCCTTTCCCCAACTCTTTTGTGAGGAATGAGGGGGTTAGCCATGATATTGCCTATAATTCTGAGCTCTGGAATAGTGCTACCTGTGTGATACCTGTTGTCAGTGCCTGTAGACCATGTTGAGGGATACTTTTTGTCACTCTCATTCACACTGACCAACAGTTTATTTTATTACTCTTCCCACAGATTAATAACACAAACCACGCGGTGTAGTGGGCATTTCTAGAGGACATTTCAATTAAACTACTACTGAATATACAAATGCTATGAAATCATAAGGCATTATGATCCTTAATTTGTACCCTACAAGAAAGTTTAAACAGGGTATTTAAAGTCACCTTGGAGTTAATTGAAAAATAAAACAAACATAGCAGATTAAAAAACAACCTCACTAATTTAGCAGCCTTTTATGGAGAGAAGGGATCAAAATAATTACTGCCTGTCTAAAACATGCCTTCTGAAGAAAGAATACAACTTTTAAATTTAAGTAATTGTATTCTTGCAAGTGGAACCCACAGAAAAATAAAGCAGAATGTTAAAATATTTTTACTACTGTTAAAGCATAATTATATAAATGCATAATTAATGATGCATTTCTAACAAGCAAAGTAGTAGCTTTACATGACGAAGTCTAAAATATGTTACCTTGAGTTCTACATAGCTGCAATCTGTTCTGGTATCCAAAAATATTAGGGTGTAATAAAATGTGAAATTTTACAATTTCTGTTGAGGTTTTTTAAATATAAAAAGAACAGTAAATACAGCTATAAAACAAATAAAATAATAAATCTAATTTTATATAATCTATGTTTACTTGTAAGCATATATACTAAAAAGTAAGAATACATTTAATAAAGAGTGAGAACTAATGTAATAAAGTAAGTAAGAACTCTGTATAATCAATGTTTTTGTGTTCATATATTAATATATTTGCAGACAATATTTGGATGTCAATGCATCTCTGTTCTCTTCAGTCTCATTCCTGCCGCCATAGGTCTGTCACATAACAGGTGGCATATGGGCAGGCAGCCGAGTTGTAACTGGGTGCATCAGACTGTCCCAGGGCTGCCAACTGCAGGATGGGGATGCTGGTTTATATTAGTTCAGTAAGTTGGGAGTGTATATAGCGTGCTGGCACCGAGCCTGCTTCCTTGGCAGGTGTGATCCAAGCACCCTGCCATGTATACACTGTTCTGGGAATATCCTGTCAGCACTGCCATATTTCTCAATCACAGGAAAATATACATATTCTTCAAAATGTACAACTATGTGTGGAAGTTCACACTTCTGCAAGAATGTCTCTGATGCCAACAAATTGCTAGATGGCAAGCCATGTATGCATTATTTATGGTGCAAAGCAAGATGAATGCGTGAGGAAATAAATAGAGTAAAGGCATGGAAGCTGAATTCCAGGGAAAATACACTGACTAAAAGTGAAGAATTTGTACTCTCCTAGTCCTCCAAAGGCAGACAATACATGGGCACAGTGCTAATCTCTTGTCTGCTTGCACAGGTATTGGGTGTCCAACTGTCTATCAAATATTATTTAGCATGTAAACAATTTTAAAAAATCATGCTTTACTCTAACATTTTGCATTAATCTTCTTTTCCATAATTTAATTCTCTATTTTTTCCCCTTCTCTATGAAAATACAATCTTCTAAAACCAGCATTCCTTTCCCTTGCTTTCCCTCCCAGAGAATATGAGTACTTCTATCTTCTGCTGTCAAATCATTAAACAGTCCTTGTATGCTATTGTGTGATCAAAATTGGATGGGATTTGGCTTTCCCCGGCCCACTTCTTGTCCCTTTCTTCTCTGAATCGATGTCATCTGCCAGGCACCTGGAGCTCAGCACTGGGGACAGCTCCTGAGTAACACCCATGTCCCTGACGCTGATTTGTTTTGTGATCTTCAGAGATGACAGACCAACGCAAAAATTGTACTTCCAATAAATAATTCAAGCACTCAAGCTGGAATTCTAGCACTCATGGACCTGCTGAAAAGTACCATACACTGAAACACCAAAAAATGGGAAAGTATTGGCTATGCCAAAAGTAACAGGGAAGGCTTTTTCATTCTTGTCCTGGCATGTACTGCCAGTCGTATTTCTCATCCTCCAGCTGCTGTGAGTAGGAAGCTGCCTCTGTTCGTGGAAGAGTCCTATTAGAGTATTTTTTTAGTCTAGGTTTTTCCATTAGCAAAAAGAATTTACCTGCTCTGCAAGGCAATGAAATTTAGTTACTACATAAATATAATAGATGTAAGTTTTTATACAAGGAGAAACTTTCTTATCTCTGTCCACCCCCATCCCCATCACTGTGCTCAATGTCATCTCCATATCTATTATTGTTATTCATCTCTTTTTTTCTGTTATATTGTACAAGGATAATACTTTTTCTCTCCTTTAACTACACATCCTTTTTTCCCTGGACCAGTCTATTGCTGCACCCAGTTTCCTTCATTTGCTGTCTATGAGAGAGTTGCAATAACCTCTTCTGTAGCAAGGTATCTTGTCATTTTATCTCTTACTATAAAATGTTTTGAGAGGTTTGTTTGAAAGATGCTGTATGAAAATGAATTAAATTGTACTGGTTTATCTGGAAGCAGATGTTGCGCTGAGTTGATTCCTCTTTTTCTCCCTTCTAGATTTGACTTGTCATCTTTTTAAGCAGATTTTTTTCCTCCTGTTTTGGTTGGGGTTTCTTTTGTTTTGTTTTGTTTTGTTTTTTTTTTTTAATGTTGTTTATTGATTCAGTACACAAAACAACTTGCACTTAGCAGTTTTCAAAAACATTCTTTTTGGTAGTGTCCTACTCTCATGAAATAAAATAAAAACTAAAACAAAACAAAACCCTGAGAATAATGCAGAATGCAGTTGCCTAAACAAAGACCTCACAATGAGCCTGTGAATCACAATACAATTGAAAAGACACACATGGAAAGTGCCATATGGGGGAAAGCACCTAACACAGGACCATTCTCGTTGATACATTGATGTCTACAGTTAATTTTTTAAATTTTCAGCTCTGAGGCTTTATCCCAACTGGCAAAAATATCTGTCATATATTAAATAAATTGAGGGTCTGTTTCACCCTCTAGATTTATATTAATGAGGCAATAATGGTGTCAGAGTGTTATGTGGGACCACCTGAGTAATCAAATTAATATGTATACGAGGGCCCCTGTATATGATATTATGATTTTAAAGCTCTGTGGTGGCCTATATCAAATGGACAGAAATTCTTCAGCTTTGCACACAGCAAAATTGCTACTTGTGGATGGACAGCCTCTGGCTCTTTAAGTCACCCAACCAAAAAAAGTCTGAGAGGACATTGCTCACCCCTCTGTTCACATCAATAGGTTGGATTCTGACATAGGGAAAGATGAGGTTTGATGCTCACATGATGATCTCTCAGCCTAATCCTTCTGCGTGAATGAAAGACTGTAATCCACAGTTAGGAAGGTATGACTTCACTGAAATCAGTGTGAGTTTTGCCAGTTACTTAGTGGAAACTGTGTTTGATGCCTGTTTATTAGTACTCTCAGAAGTAAAATCATTCACAAAATAAAGAATCCTATACAAACAACATCAAACAAACAGTTCTGCAGGAGCTTATTTTTTCCATCAAACTAGCTTTGCCCTCACTTGCAGATCAGTGGAAAAGAGATAAAACTGGAAAATCGGTAAGAATCTCAGCCTTATGTGGGATTAGGAACAAGACAAACAGGTAAATTCCAGGAAAATGTACAGGGAAAATGAACCAGTGGCACTTGAAGAAAAAAGGTGACAATTCTAACTACAGTCTCTCAGCCCTGTTTCATACCTCTTCTTCCTTGCCACTGGTCTTTAAAGACTCTTTTCTTCCTTTAAGAAATCTCTTGCCACTTATTTCTCACTTAGATTTGTAATACACTGTAATAATATGATTTGTTACGATGTTAAATCATCGTGCAATTACAAATGAAGGATTATGGCTTTTGGTAGGGGATGTGATGATTAACTCTTTTAATCATCAGGTATAGGGACATGAGGCAACATGTACTGACAGATTTCTGCAAAACCATGCAAGGTATCAATTTTCAAACAAAGCTATCACAGGGGTTTACTTATCCCTTTGAAATTATTGTGAATGCTTTTAATTTGTTTTTGAATTTCTGTATATTTGGTAAGATTGCAATCTTTAGAATGACAAAAGCACTTGAAAATACCCAGCTTACTGGGTAGGTACCATAAGGATAGGTTTCCCATTATTACCCATGGCATCTTGATTCCACTCATTCTCTCGTAGGAAAAATATGGAGGTGTGGCTGTGACACTGTTTTGCTGTTGGAAATGGCCTGCATTTGCTAAAGATTTTCTTCTGTCCTTCAGGACTCTGATTACTATTCCTTATTGGTTGTTCAAGCTGGCAGTGACAAACTAACAAAGAGAAGTCCAAGGGCGATCAAAAGAGACTTCAGGGCCCTGGAACAATTGGTAGAGGTATCGAGAGCACAGAAAGTGATTTCCTTGATTCTTCTAGTAACAAGAAATAATATTGATAGGAATAGGGAGATCCATCAATCAGGCATGGCTCTGAGGTCTACTCAACACGTGGTCTACTGACACCTGATGGGTTGTACCTATTTCAGAGGGGAAAAAGAGTTCTAGCACAGGAGTGCTAGTGGGATTTGGTGACAGAGCTTTAAACTATCGGCTTGTGATGAGCAAGGGGACAGTGTGTCAAAACTTGAGGAAACCAGCACTAATGGGATTCCTCAATATGTCTCAGGAGTTGCTGGCTACAATGCTGGCTAACCTGAAATGTTTCCGTGCTAATGCCTGCAGCATGAGGAACAAACAAGAGGTGCCCGAAGCTGTGGCCCAGTCCCTGGGATATGACATTTGGCATAAGTGAACCTGGTGGGATGAGTCCTGTGACTGGACTGCCCTGTTGGACAGTTACACACTCTTCAAAAGAGATGGAGGGGTAGCACTGTATGGAATAGGAGGGTTAGAATGTATGGAGCTCACACATGGCAATGGTACAGTTGAGAGTCTTTGAATAAGAATTGAGAGGCAAACAAATAATGTGGATATCACTATGGGAATCTTCTATAGACCTCCTAGCCAGGACAATGACCCTGATGAACTATTTTTTGGGGAACTAAGGGACACTTCCATGTTAACTGCCCTTGTCCTTATGGGGGACTTCAACTTGCCAGAAATTACCTAGGATCATCACCCATATGGCACAGCCTGGGGCAGAAGATTCCAAAAAACCTGGATGACAACTTTATGGAATAGATCTTAAGGAAGTTGACTCAGAAAGAGGCCCACCTTGATCTATCTGGTGCTTGTCAGCAGAGAGGATCTTGTGGACAAAGCAGAGATGGGTGGCCATCTTGGCCACAGAGATGGTGAAACAATCGAGTTTAAAATCTCTGCTGACAGAAGTGCCAGGAAAATCCTAGCCCTGGACATGAGGAGAACAGACTTCAGCCTGCTTGGGGAACTATGGAGTAAAGTCCCCTTGGAAAATGATTTTGTAGGTACCAGAATCCATCAGTGCTGATCACTTTTTAATCACCTCCTAAGGGCACAGGAGCAGGCAATGCCCAAATGTCGGAAGTCAAGCAGGTGAGGTAGAAGGCTGGCTTGGCTGAACAGGAATCTTCTCTAGGAAACAAGGCAAAAAAAGAAAGAGTATGCCCAGTGGAAGCAGGGTAAGGTGACATAGGTGCCTAATTCTGCATCTGGGATGGGACAAACCTGGGTGTACAGCCTGAGAAATGACATGCTGGAAAGAAGCACCATGGAAAGGGACCTGGGAGTCCTGGTTGATGTCAAGTTGGACATGCGCCAGCAGTGCCCTGGCAGCCAGGAGGGCCAGCCCTGTCCTGGGAGCATCAGGCACAGTGTCGCCAGCTGGGCAAGGGAGGGGATTGTCCTCCGCTGCTCTGCACCGGGGCCTCCTCGCCTCCAGTGCTGGGGGCAGTCCTGAGTGACACGATATAAAAAAGACATTAAAGTATTAGAGAGTGTCCAAAGGAGGTGAAGGGCCTTGAGGGGAAATCGTATGAGCAGTGGCTGAGGTCGCTTGTTCTCTTCAGGCTGGAGAGGAGAAGACTGAGGGGAGACCCCACTGCAGTTACAACTTCCTCCTGAGAGGAAGAGGATGGACAGGTAAGATCTCTTCTCTGTGGTACCCAGTGACAGGATTTGAAGACATGGCCTGAAGCTGAGTGAGGGGAAGTTTAGGTTGGATATTAGGAAAAGTTTTTTTCACCCAGAGGATGGTTGGGCATCCTCTGGGTGAAAAACAGGCTCCCCAGGGAAGCCCGGCAGAGTTCAAGAAAAACTGGAACAGGCTCCCCAGGGAAGCCCGGCGGAGTTCAAGAAGCATTTTGGACAACACTATCAGGCATCTGGTGTGACTCCTAGGGATAGTGCTGTGTAGGGCCAGGAACTGGGCTTGATGATCCTTGAGGATGATCCAGCTTAGCCTATTCTGTGAATGTGTGATTCTATGACTCCACACCTTAGAGCTTTACTGGTGTACACATTTTAGCTGGTCTTTGATTATTCACAGACAAACAGGTATATATAAATGTGTGGAGAGGCATCTATTTCAATCAGTTCTCCAAATTTGTGTGTTCAATTAAATTTTATATCTTCTTAAGCTCTCTACATATTGGATAGGTAATGAGAAATTCCACCATATGGCAAAATGCCCTGGACACTTCCTTCTTTCTCCAGTAATTGTACAGAGATCATGAACATCATCCACCACTGTTTTCTGAGGCAAAAGGAGCTTCTTACAAAGTTGATATGCACAGTAAAGCAAGAATAAATCTGTCACCACTGTGAAGTGTGTATAATATCAAACTTATGAAACCTGTGAAATGGTACCTCTTGGGTGTTCTCATCTCTTCTGAAACACTGAAAGTATCTGTTACTTGGTTGGAAAAGGCAGGAATAATTCAGCTATTCATCTTTTATTTTCAGTTAAAAGGTCAGCATAGCAAGTGGAAACTTCTGGAATGAGTCTTGTTCCTTCTGTCTTCTGTTTCCCCCCAATAAGACAAAATCCTTCAGAACAGAATTGTCACCTCTGAGAAAAACTCAAGGTCAACACATGGAAACATTTTAAATTGTCTGTGGACAAGATAAAAGTATGTGTTTCAGCTGGAATGGATGCTGCTACTTATCTGAAGCCTTTAAATCATTACAGAATTCTTTGCATGGTTTGTCTGAAAGACTGCTGATTTCAGCACCAGTGGCTGTTGCCAAGGAATTTGTCCCACAAGTAAAAATATCTGGGAAACCTATGTTTGGTTAGTTTTTCTTATTTTTCCTTGACTTCAAATGCAAATAGTTTCTACAGGACTTCCAAGAAAGAGCTGTAGCTTTCTACAGGACTCAATATGACTTCAGTTTCATTCATGTAGCAGTAAGATGTCCAACATTATAGAGGTAAAGAGAGACAGACGTTACTATTTGCTCAATGATCAAAGATATGAAAAGGGTTGAAGGTCACTGGCTTCTCCATTGCACCTGTCAAGGAGATAAAACATGTAATCATTACTAGACCATTTTCCATCTTCTCAGATTAAGGCACTTCATGCAGTTTTTAAGGAATCATTTGGAAAACTGAAAGGGTAACAAGGCCTTCACTGTTCCAAATTAGAGAGAGAACTGTGGAAGACACTAAGCTTGTGAGGAATTATCTGAAATGTAGTGAAAGCAAGTGCTTCTTTAAAATGACATGAGGAAAACACTGCAGAGACAGAATGCCTCTGTAGGTATTTGTATGTGTGCCCAATGTCTTTCCAACAGTTGCATGTTCACATGGGAAAACTTGGAATGTGCATTACAGAAAGGAACTCGATGCTCTCATGTCAGTACCACTCTTCCTCTCGAATAAACTGCAGAAAGTATATACATTTGGCACATTCTGTTTTCTCTGGTTTGGTTTTATTAAATATTTGGTGAAAAATCAGCAACATGATTCAGGAGGGATCTCTGGGAGGAGGACTGATGACTATCCTAATGAGTAAGAGAATAACAGAGCAGAAAAAACCCCCTAAAAAATCAAGAAAAAAATCAAGCACAAAGCCTACTAAATTAATCTGAATAGGCAGGTGAAGTTACTTGTAAGTGATCCCCTTGTTATGCACTTTGGGTCAGTCTGTCATTTAACTGCATTCTCTTATTCGACTCCTGGTTCTATGAAAGACCATAATGGTTTCCAAAGATGGCTTAAAACCAGAATCCTTTAGTCAGTCATCTGTTAGAACATTTTGGTTTTTACTCCCTACTTGACCAAGGGAAACTATTATTGATTCTCAAATTATCCTGATTTCTGAAAAAAAAAAAAAAAAAAAAGTTTGATTTCCTGATAGTAGTTTCTTGTGCACAACATATATATTTTTTCCATTCAGGTTTGCTGAAAGGGCTTCCTTCTAAGAAGTTACTGTGATCAGCAAAGAAAGTAGAGGAAGAAAATGAGTCTATTCATCTTCTGCATTTATGTTAAGAAACACAACTGTAAAATAAAGATGAGAAGGCCCAATCCTACAAGACAATGAGTACCTGAAGCATCTGCTCCAGGTAATGGATGCATATCAACCCTTTGTGCAAAGCAGGGTCTTCTGGCGCAGGCTGCCCAGGGCTATATCCAGGTTTTGAAAAAGTCCAAGGATGAAGGCTTCACACAACATCTCAGGACACCTGTCCTATTGTATGACTACCCTCACAGTAAAATAGGATCTATTTGCTCTTTTGTTTTGTTTATTTGGATGTTTTTTCCTTGTATGATTCCTTCTAAATTAAAGACTTAATACACCAATTTAGTATTGACCCTAGGACCAAAGGTATGAGATTTGCTTTTGGAGAAAAGTATTTTTTCTCTGTGTGTATGTGTATGTGCACCCACTGCCTGCATTTTTGGCACCAGATATAAACAGTTCTTTCCAGGAGTACAAACCAGGGCTTCAGGAGTGCCCTATCAGTAGTTGTCCTCCCTTCCTCCCATAATGTGATTTTAGAAAGGAAATAGAAAGGAAATAGAAAGGAATAGAAAGGAAAATTCAGGCATATAGGTCAGACAGGTGTTTTATCAAATCTTGTACCTCTATGCTTTGGTAAATAAAAAAGTCTCCAGCCTACAGCTGCAGGTCAGTTTGCAAGTGGCCAAAGGGAGCACTAACTGAGAGTACTGCAGGTGCTGGCTTGTCCTTGCTGTGTTGTGTTCTAGTGCTGACTAAGACTCCAGAGGTCACCTACAGCTTGCCCTCAAAATATGAGTCGGTAGAAAGTTGTTTCACCTGCAATATAAGCCTTTTTCAGAAAGATTTATGCTCTAAATCAACTCTCTTACAGCATGGCTTCTTTTGTTAGGAGAGCTTAAAGCGTTAAAAGTACATTTTGTGTCTCAGATTTTAAACAAAGAAAACCTTCTTGATTTACAATGCAGCCCTTTTTGCCCTAATTTGCTTTTGGGTTTGAGTTTGGTTTTGTTTATTTGTTTAGTATTTATTGGCTTGTCTCAATCTGACAGCTTTCAACACAAAACCAAACAAAATTGGATTGGAAAGAAACAATCGTTTCAGGATTCTTCTCTTTCACCTCAGCAGATCTGTAGAATCCCTACCTGAATATATGCTTATGCACATGTAGATAAGCCAAATTCTGGACTTACAGATTTATTCTGAGGTTACCTTTTTCATGAAAACTTTGTGAAGTCTGTGCATCATTCCACTTCATACTATTCAAGGTTTTGACATTTCAGTATTTTCCAGGGGAGGGAAAACCTTTACCTACTTCTGTTTAGCCTGATAGCATAGTGTCAGAGGTTCTTTAGCACCATCAGCATTTACATGTGACATTTTATCATCTCTATGTGCCAAGTGAGTAAGGACAGAGACATTAATTAAGATAGGCTTTGATTTATTTTGTTAAAAAGACAACATTGCATACACACAAAATATCTCAGAACATGTATCAATAAAAAAGAAATTGCAGATAGGTGGATCAGTCCAAGGGCCAAACCAGGAGTCTGTGGGTCTTCTCATTTGAAGGAAGGTCAGGTAAAAAATGTTTCTGAACCCTCATGGTTGCACAAAATATTAGTCTAGGACTATTCTCAGTGAACCTACTTGTTTTTCAACCAGTCAAATGTAATCTGTAATATTTGATTTATTTATCAAACTGCATTAAAATCAGTTATTAAATAATATTTACTCTGTTCCAGTCCCCAGTTAGTGCAGAATTTGAGGTTCTACCATATATTAAAGAAGAGAGAAAAACAAAGATATAGGGCAGAACCAGATGTATTATAACATGGAGAATACTTGAAACTAGAAATTTGATACTACAAACTTGATGCAATGGTCCAAAAGAGAGAATTTAGAGAATTGCAGACAGTCATAGCATTTTAATTTACCTGAGAAAATGGAATAACACAAAGAAAAAATTAGGAAAAAAACTCACATTTTCTTATGAAACATTATACTTATTTAAAGTATGAAATTTCTGGGGAAAATGATCAAGATATCCTTCCTTTCTGCCTATGTTTCTCTTCCAGACTGATGATGGCCATAAAGAAGTTCTCAGATAAAGCTGAACAGAAAAGTCAAAAGGCAGCTATTTAAAATATTCAGAATCTGAAATTTTGCTCTCTTTCCCAGCTTTTTGTGGAAGCTAGCCTTAGGAGACAATTTGGAAATAGGTGGCCTGCAGCTTTTATTCATGCTATTTTTTTCTGCAGTGGAGCATTTTTATCAGGTGGAAATATCCTTTCCCTATGAGCTGTTTTCAAGGCCATGATGCCACCTGCACCCATGAGTAAAATGTACCACGTGTGGTCTTAAGGGCTCATGGATACAGGCATGACTGTTATCAACATATGCTGTATATCTGAAGGAGATCTGTGATTAATATCTCCCAGGGGTTAACTGCACAAATGACCCTCTGTTCTGACCCTTTCCATCACTGAAGCTAAAAATATTAAATGTTAATAGTGATACCTTATGCTGAAAAAATACTAAATACTTTATACTTTATGTGTAGCACCTTTGTTCTGAAGGTATCAGGCATTGCATTAATGTCAATGAGCTTCTCTGAGCATCCTTTCCTTGGAAAATTTATTAGTCAAAAGCCTAAACAGAGGTTAAGCAGGATTCCTCTAGCTGTCAAAATGCCCAGCAGGTTTTGCATCCTTGCAGAATGGACAGGCGCTTTTAGTAACAAGTTTTTGGACTATGTCTCTGATTTTGGCTATCTAAAATCAGGTTTTTCAGGACCTGATAATGCCCATGTTTTCTATTTTAAAAGACATAAGACCATATCCAGAGAAAAGTATATAATAAGAAACAACAGTGGAGCTTTAGAGAGACTCTTCACATGCAGCTTGTATAAAGCAGTAGTGTACTAGGCCTCAGCCAGCATCCAGGACATCACTGTAAACTCTCCATGAGATGATGGAAAATTAAAGAGAGTTTGGAAAGGTTGATCTGACATGGATATTGTTGACCATTTCACTTGCTCACAGGACTGGGTGTCACAAAGAAACATATGTCCCTCTTTTTGGAATGATAGATTTATTCTGTAAATTCAGTCCTGTCACCAGTCATATTATAAATTTTGTAATGTTTTCTTTTTCTTGACATTGCTCACATAACTGTATGCTTTCTTAAAATTATCACCTTTCTTTAAAAAAGTCTTCCAGTGATTCAAATGCATTTTGTAATTTCAGTATTAAAATCCAATTTATTTTAACATCTTTATTTCTAACATCTTTATTTTTTGGGGAAGACATTGGCTTCAAGTGATGAAAATAGCTTTCCACAGAGATGTGTGAAGAGTAAATGAGACCTTTGGAGATACAATCTATTCTGCTATTGCCTTTCTACAAAGCATTTAGAATAGGCTCTTTTCTAGCATAGGATGTTGGACTGATCCTTGGTCTAGTATGTAAATGTTGTGTCCCTGAAAGGACTCCACTAAGGTCCAAGTGGATGAAGATGAAGATTTTCCTTTTTCCTTCCTTTGTTCCTTCCTCCTTCCTACTCTATCCCCATGCCCTTCCATTTCCAGACAGTGCCCTGAACTGATTGCTGGACTGAAACTTTAACAAGATATTTGGGGTTTGTTTAACAATTGCTACCCCACACAACTCTGGCTCTGTTCTATTCCACTCCTCAGCCCACTCCTGCTTCTTGCATCTCTCTGCTGTTCCCTCCCCTCTGCAGCTGTGCCACAGCTGGGACAAAAGCTCCATTTTCGACCCAGCACAAACCGGTTGTGCCTAAGGGGAGCAGTACTGTATAAAGTATGTCTGTAGCTGAGACAACTTGCCTGTATCTGTGATTTCTATCCATTGTAATTTCCTTAAGCAGTTAAGTTTAATTTTTTTCCTGGCTTATGACTTCCTTTTTTTCCAGTGGGTGCTTCGGGCTTTCTGGAGTTTCCTTATTCACCTTCTTGGCAGAGAAGTGGCTTTGCTCTATTTTTGAAAAATTAAATTTAAAAAGCAAACAAACTCACCCCCAGTCTAAAACCCAACAACCATTCTTTTACAGTATTTCCAGGCTTGGAATCTTGGAATGTGTAGATACTAAAGGTCATTTGGAAAAGATAAGATGGCCTTGCAATTGCAGGCATTTGAGTGCTTGAGCTATGAAGTTAGGATGTGGATATCTCTCGTTTGAATCCTCTATTCTGAAGTAGGCCACAGGTGTCTCCCATGTTACAGATGATTCTTGGATAATGGACAGTTCATCCTCCTTTTCCCCTCCTCATCTACCTGCAATTCTCTATCCTACCCCTGCCCTGCACTTTACCCACTGCACAATGGCCAAATATCTTCTGTCTGTAGTGATTTCAGATGAAGGGAAAAACATACTGTATCTGGTTCTCATATAGATTTTTTTATATCTTACTCATGTGGTCACTGCATGTAAAGATGGATTTTATGCCAAAATTTTTGAGAATGTATAATTTTCTTATTTTGTTTTTTTTTTTTTTTTTGTGATTTTTGTTTTGGTTTTGGTTTTTTAATTTTTTTTTTCAGTTAGGCAATATTGAAGATGCTCCCAGAGCTATCCTCTGAATTCTTCATCAAAAATTTTATAAAAGCTTTCCTCTGGTTATTTTAGGATTGGCAGATTTAACTGCTCAACAGATTATAATTTTTGGACCTTTGTCTTATCTTCTAGACTGAGCATCCTTGATACCTACTGGAGTTTTGAGATTTATTATAAACTGCATTCTTTTTCTCCTTAAAATATTTCAACCTTGGCAGTTCTCAGACACAACTTATCAAGACAAAAAAAA
>VXAX01004453.1:8847-119342 GCA_013399835.1 Leptocoma aspasia | reverse complement strand
AATATAAATAAAATAACAGATATTTTCTATAAAGTTGTTAAAGAAAACTATTAAATTATCCTGTGACTTCCTTTCAAGGCTTCTGTTAAACTGTCATACTCTCTTTAGGCTTCCTATCATCCTTTTTCAACTCAATGCTCTTTGTGTGAGACAGGAAGGGATGATCAACATTTTTGGAAAAAGAAAAAGCTTTCTAGAGCACAATAGAAACTTATTTGTGTAATAGCAGGATCCCAAATTATAACCTTGCCAAAGCCCTAATTACTTGAAAATCTCATTGACAATGCCAAATTCTGCAGTCCTGGAGATGTCTGGGTAACACCTCAATAAAGACACATCAAGTACTTCTCCACTTTTCTGCCAGGTGCTACCCAGCTTGCAGGAGTGGGTGAGACTGTTTCTGCAGTTTATTAATACTTCTGCACCACCAAGTGTGTTGATGCTCTAAGTTTGTTACACAGGTTTTTTTAATAAATCAGTTCTTCTCTGCAATCCATGTATGTCTCTCTCTTGCTCTGTTGAAGCACGCTAATGTTTTTTCCAGGTACTTCCAGACTCTCCAGGAGCTGAAATCCCATAATTCAGGAGAAAGGGGGAGAAGGAGAAAGTGTTAATGGGGACTGGGACCCGGGACTGCAATGGGAGAGTCCAGATTACCACCTGATCTGGGGTGGGTACTGTAACATTTGTCTTATCAGGGTGCAAAATCTACTTCATCTGGGAAAGTAGCTTTCAGCTTTTAAACAGTAAAATGGATGCTTTTGAGAATAGTATTCAAATCAAAGCATTATGGAGGTAAATATTTTTAAATTTCCATTAAAATATTAGTCACACAGTATATTTAATAAAGTTTTAGTATAAAACACACTAAGACAACCGGGAAGAGAAGAAGAAGGAGAAATTCAACTTGGTTAGGGAAAAAATTTGCATCCTGGAAATCTAAACAGAAGAGTTTTGGAGATGAAGAAAAACCCTAGTGAAAATCAATGATTTGTCAACAACAATAGCATTACAAATATGTTTATTTACAGGATTGATTAAATTAGGGGGAAGAAAACCACCAAAAACTTGAAAAAGTAAAAGAAGTTGCAAAATATCAAAGAGATTGATTCATTTTGTCCTTCAATTTTTATAAAAAACAAAAAAAGTATTTGGAAAAATGGAATATTTTGTTTTGGATTGACCTGGATGATTTACTTGCTTGAGGCATGTTTTTTTCAGGCCTGCCTGTGCAGAGCATTGGGCATTATTCCCAACCCAGTACTGAGGATTGTACTTAAAGCAGGTCTGCACTGAGATTTCCCAAGATCTGCTCAAAAAATGGAGACCAAATTGAGAAGGATTTTTTAAAAAACAACACAGCAATTGGCAGGTGACCTTTGGGGTCATGCAGTTCATTTTCTGTCAGCAGTTTAGATACTCAGGATATCTTGTTCAGGATAACAAGGTACAACACAAAAACAGTGAATCCTGCTTAAACCCCAAGAGAGGCTTTAGCAGAATGAGTACTACAGTAATATATTTTTCTTTAGACAAAAAGATGTGAAGATTAAATAACTTTTCAGTGCTTTATGATTTGTATGTTTTCCTCCTGTGTTATTCATGTGTTTATTCACACAGATCTGAACAGGCTGAACTTGATATGAAAGGGAATTCTCATATACCACATTAAGCATGTAGGCCATTGTTCATAACATGAGGGTATTATCAGCTTCATTCTTTGAAGGGACTAGCCAAAATTAAGCAAAATTTACAATTGGAAACTACAAACCCAGTCTCTTCACTAGAGCTGACTTCTGATTAGAAATAGTTTGGATTTCTCTGTGTTCAGTTTTGAGTCTACCTCAGACATACTCCTGAACTTCCTATAAAACCAGAAAAAGAAGTAGAAAAAGAAGCCAAGTAAGCAGGCAATCAGAAAATTGCTGCCAAATCAGCATTAATTTTATTAATAGTGTTATTCCTTTACTACTAAATATTGAATTACAGAAAAATCAAAGTTTAAAAGCACTTTTTGTATGAAAATTTCATATTTCTGTGTCAATAAGTTTAACATGAAATTAGATTTTTAACAGAAAATTTTTACAAGACCTACTTAATTTTATGTTGAAATTACCTTGTAGGTACCTTACAAAATTTAAAGGCAGCTGTAGCCATATAAAACTTAGACTTTATTAACCCTATGCTGCCTATGAAGCTCATCAAGCTGCCTATTGAATACCAATTTGTCATGCAGCAGTACTGTGCTGGTATATTTGCTCCTTTTCTAGAAGGCCTGGATAATTTGCTTCTGCCTTTTAACATATATCAGCTATAAAAGAAACCAGCATTTGGCATTTTCCAGGCTACTCCTAATGCACCATGTCTTTCTTTCATAATGAGTCAGTCTAAAGCTTTGTCCCACTGAAATTATTTAACAGACCTCAAAAGTAAAGCTCAAATGCAGTTATGAATTTGCTGACCTTCAACACATTCAACAACTGCAGGCAGACTAATCAGATCGACCACTCTAATCCCATCACAGCTAATGTGCCCTCATTAAGAAATTAAAAGGAAATGCCTCTTGTTCTAGACAGAAACATACTTCAGTGTTAAGTATGAATGTAGATACACCATGTATGTTTTATATGAATTTGTATGTATGTATGCATATATACACACACCAATACATATAGGAAAGGGAAAACCAGAAACTTGGAAATATGAAGTACATCACATAACTACAATCAAAATGCAATTCATTAACCACTGACATTCAGGCTTAGGAAATAAAATCAGAAACATGTAATAGCTGTAAAATCTTTCTATCACTTTCTCTGTTTTAAAGCTCTCTGAAAGATAAGTGGTTACTGTTGTGTTGATTGCTATCTCCCTTCAGTTGCCCATTTAAATTCAGTGATATTATACCTGTCTGTACTTGATACTTGAAGTAAGAACATCTTTATTCTGCTTTCCTTGTTATTGCTTTTCAGTGTTCTGCTAGAATTGAGAATTCTCAGCTGACAAGTCCCTTTGTGCTCAGTTCCACATAAGCCTCCAGTAAGACACATCTCTCTCCCCCAAAAGTTCATAGACTAAATGACACACTGACTTAAAAAAAAAAAAGTTTGAATAAAGTAAAGTATCATCAGTGTTTTATGGGTAAGGAGAAAGATTAGCAGAAGGAAATGAGACTTGCTCTTCAGTGCATACACAGCGAAATCAAGAACTGACTTTAGATCTCCTGTTTTCCTAGTGCCATCACTACAAGATCCTCAATCCTATCTTTGATTTAACTTTCTTTTATACTTTCCCCCTGCACCTGCTGTTCAATATCAGGGGTTCAGATTCTACAGAATGACAAGGTGAGCATACAAATGTGCAAGGTTGTAGATGTAACCAAGATAATTAACATGGAGAGGCATGCTCAGCATATTTTTACTTTTTCTCTTCACAGATAAGGACTTTCTTGCCTTTGAATTTTAGAACAGGTACTATATAGTATTCCTACTGCAATTAATTGATGAATAAATTTTCCCCCTTGAGTTTCTTCTTTGCCTGGAAACCTGCCACTGTGCAACCTAAATATGTATATCCGAAATAGGAAAAAGAATAAAGAGAGGATAGAAGAGCAGGAGGGGGGAAGGAGAAAAAGAGAAGAACTAGCTGAGAGGTGTCAGTTACAGTATTTGTATTCTGAATTTATTCTTCTAACCTCACTTAAAATTCTACAGAAATTTGGTGCTTCAGTTAAAACTGACCTTAGGCACTTTCAACTCACAGGATGATTATTTGCTCAGAAGTTCAGTAAAGGTCTCTCTGACTGTGGCAGTATTACAGGAGGTCATATTTTTTTCAAAGAGGAGCAGTTCTTGAACATTTTTTTACAATTCAGTGTGCAGAAATAAGCAATATCAATATAAACCACATTTTTCCCATATACTTCCCGTGCTTGTTTTATTTTCATTAGTTTCTTGAAGATTTTACAAGAAAATGACACTTATTTTAACAATAGAATTCTTCATGCCTTCTGTTAAAATATACCAAAGTTGTGATAGATGACAATATCTTATGTTCTAAGATTTTTAATTTTACAGTGTGAAAATCTGGGACCAATCACAGCAACAGGTAATTATTATTTTCAGAGTGTTTGGGAACTTTAAGTAGTATATAGGCCCATTGTGAGTGAACTTGAATATGTGTTGATAAGTTTCTGATGTAGTTGAGTTTGAAAATGTGAGATAATCATCCAGAATGAAAGAAAGAAAGAATGAAACTATGCAAGAAATTTATAAATTTATACACATATATACATACACATATGTATGAAACAATAATGAGAATGTGTTTTAGAATCATACAGTAGTTATTTTCTGTCAAAAGCTGAGATACTTTTCTAATAAAACATTTGATCCCATAAAAACTGTATTCCCCATTGTTTGTGAAGAATATAAAGTTGTACACAAGTATGAAAGCTGTTGAAATATAAGGATTGAAAGTTGAAATCTAAACATTCTCATAGCTAGCTTTCTCAGGCTAATTGATTGAGCACAAAAAAGTGAGGCAGATATGTGAAGGAATATATTGGCAAAGAAATGGAAGGTACCCTATACTACAGGTCAGAAATGAGGAGGCAGACAATAAAATAAAAAAAAAAATCCAAATGGAACAAAGTATTTTCAACAAACTAAGACATGCCTGTGGAGCTCATTACCACAGGATATAAACAGGACAAGAAATAAATGGAAATCAAACAAAGGTGGGGAATGTATGTGAATTAGAAGAAGAATTCTATCAGGAATCAATGCTTTTGAAAGGAGAAAAATCATAATCAAAAATCAAAATCATAATTCTTCAGGAGTTAAAATGGAAGAGGAGTGAGAAAGAACACTCTTCCAGGTGGTGATTAGCCTCTAATTGTCTGTAACAGGGATTTTCTGAAATTGCTTAGTGGCATAAGAAACTAATGGACAACATAAAACCACAGATTTTATCTAGAATGGTGTCTGGTGTTATTGTATTTGGAAAACTTTTTTTTTTTTTCTGATTCTTGTCAGTTGCCAGTATCTGATAGAAATTGTGATTTTTTTTTAATAATATATAAACATTAAGATTTTATTCCTTGTTGTTGCTACAAAGATCTCTGGATGGCAGAAACTATTCTTCCTTTTAATTGTAGGCTAGACTAAGACAAGGAGGAAAACCCAAAAGGCTCTGCTAAGTGCAATGTTTCTTTTTCATCCTCTGAAAGAATAATTAAAAATATTTGTACCACTTTTGCTAGCCTACCTGTAGTTTTTGTATGTACATCATATCCTCCTGCATTTTTTGCCTTCCTTGAATAAAATAGTCCAAGATTCCTCCCTGAAGAAGCTCTAATACTTTTCTCACATTCCTCTGTTTGAAGTAGAATGGTATGACAGAAAATGGTAATCCTCATGTATCATTTGTCTGTATAAAAAAAATGCAATATTTTTGCTATAATTTCCTGACCTCATTCCTTTCTTATTATAGTGTTTTGTTTGTCTTTCCGCTGCTACCAAAAGATAGATCTGTAGAATGGGGAAAAACAAAATCAGCGGGGTAAGCTGTTGGGAAGGATGCTGGGTGAGATCTGTTTTCTAAAAAAAAGCTTTTGATGGAACAGATAAAATGTTCTTTTGTACATGGCACCACAAATTGTTTACACAGGTGTTTGAGGTTATATGTGAGCACACCTTCAGTGGCACGAATTAGGGACAAATATCAGATTCTGCACCTGGGAAAGTATAACCCTGAATGTACATGTAGACTGGGTGACAAGTGGCTGGAGCACAGCCCTGCAGGAAGAGATCTGGGGGATGTGGTTGATGGTGAGCTCCACATGAGTCAAAAATGTGCTGCCCTGGCAGCCAGATGAGCTGCCCGAATCCTGGGGTGCATCAGGCACAGCACAGCTCCCTGGGGGAATGTCACTCTCATTTTTCAGCCTTCTGATGTTTTCATTCTTGTGATAGAGTTTCTCACGCTGTTTTTTGTAAACATGCACATGTTTTTCTAACTGTCTTTTTTTTTTTCATTCCTTCTCCTGGGAGGAGAAAGGTTTGATAGACTTTGTCATTGACCAGTGTCGTTGGAGAGGTGGTAGCTTCACCTTCCAATCGATGGTCGTTTCCAGAACCCTATATAATGAGAAAACCAAAATAAAGTTTCTCTCTTCTTTGCCTTCTCTCGGGTGTGGCTGCGTTTGTCTCTGCGTTTCGTGTTGCTCGATAGAGTGACAGGGGAAAGGTGTGATTGCGCCACTACACTCAGCACTGGTGCAGCCTCACCTCTAGTCTGTGTGCTCTTTTGGGCTCCATGATATAAGGATATAAAACTATTCGTTTGTGTCCAAAAGAGGTCAAGGAAGATGGAGAAAGGACTAGAAGGTGTAATTTAGGAGTAGAAGCTGAGGATACAGGTTTGTTCAGCTTAGAGGAAGCTGAAGGGTCACCTCTTTGCTGCCTACAACTTGAAAATGAGGGGCAGTGAAGAGGGAGGTGCTTCTCTGCTGTCCCATGATAGCAGAGGTGAGGGATGTCTTAAATCTGTGTCAGGGGAAATCCAGATTGGAAATTTGGAAAATATCTTCCTTGAGAAGGTGGCCTAGCACAGGAAAAAAATTCCCCAAGGAAGTGGTCCATGGCCCTGACCCTACCTGTCAGTGTTTGAGAAGAATTTGGACAATGTTCTTAGATATGTAGCTTAACTTTTAGGTTGTCCTACGTGGAATCAGGAATTCAACCCAATGATCCTGGTTGGTCCCAGTATATTGGATGATACGATGAAGCGTTTTCTGAGCTAAATGGAAAGATGAACGGAAAAGAAAATGTGGAGATATTGGACTATTGTTTAAATAGACAGCTTATCTGAGTAACATGTTCAAGACATTTATCAAATCCTTTCTATTCATGATAAAGAGGGAGACTAAAAATGGCTATATTTGAACACTGTTGAGAGTAATTAGCATTCTTGTATCAAACTTCACCTCCTGTTCCCTCTTCCAAATAACACCTGTTATTCATGGCAAGCTTTATAGAAGTCATTGCTTTCAGATAGCAGCAGCATAAATTCATCTGCTCTTCCTCAGGCTCCATTTCAAGCTTTATTGAATAAGAATAGGAGAGAGTTTTTTTCCCTTAGGTTCCCACATAATTCTTTCTTCTGCAGAAAAGATCAATCATCTGGCATTACATTACTCTTGATACTGATACTGGATACTGATACCATACCATTTTGTGAGAAAAAAAATTCCGCTTCTAACAAGGCCATAAGTCTTCTTGTTCAATTAGTTCCACAGACGTAATGGTTAATGAGATCAGGAAATGCTTGTGCAAAGGAATAGCTCCAGAGAGCTATTAATGTGAATAGAGTAAGGTTCATGTCTAGGGCTATTGCATACTCCTTCGAAAGGAGTCACCTCTCCTCTCTTATTGAAGATGGAAACACACCTTCCTTTGAAATCTGTTAAGACAAAAAACTTTCAGAGGCTGTGGACTTGATCAAGAAAGGCAGGAAATACCTACATAATTTATTTATATTTGGTTGCAAGAATTGCCCTGACTGATTTAATTTATAATATTTTTCCTGCACTTCTGGGTACTTTATACTTTGAAAAGATGCCTGTTTGCTCAGTAAGCTCACTGTATAGCTGAGGCTGGAAGGGTTCGCAGGAAGTCTCTGGTCTAAGGTCCTGCTCACAGCAGGGTCTTCTATGGGCTTGGACCAGCTGGAATTCAGTTGTATCCTGAAAATCTTGAACAATGGAGACACTGCACTACCTCCCTTGGCAATCTGTGCCATGGCTTGGCACTTCTCACAGGGAGCAATCTTCTCTGCATAGCCGCTCTGAACCACTCCTGTGTACACTTGCATACATTGTGATTTATGAAGAGCATGGATCTGACCTCTTGGTTACTCACAATAGATGACTGGGGGCTGTTGTTACACTGCCTAAAGCCATCCTGCTCCTGGCTGACAAAGCCCAGCTCCCCTAACCTCTCCTCACTGGAAAAGTGCTCCAGCCCTCACAGTCTCCATGGTCCACAGTCTCCCTGAACTCCCTCCAGTTTATCAATGTTTTTCCTACACTGGGTACCCAACACTGAATATATTGGTACTCAAAATACTGAATATATTGTGCCCTCAAAACCTTTAATGGAAGATCTCAGACTTGTGGCCAAAGTGCTTTTTTTAAAAAAATTTGATTTTGTTTTTGTTGTTTTGTTTTTTGGGGTTTTTTTGCCTTTTTTTTTTGTTTGTTTTAAAATAAAATTTAACATATTTAATTTATATCTCTGCCATAATCCCCGTGGTCCTCATCTAAGCTGCTTTGAAAACTCTCTTCTTCATAAAAAAGTGGAGTCACAGAAATGCGGTTATGGCCAGAGTTCTCCAGAGAACCTAACATAATAATTACTTTCAGCAGAATCAGAAATTTAAAGTTCTTATCGTATCTTGAAAATTTTCCAACCTATTTCCTGACTTTTTTGTCATATCAAGGTCCATGTGTTTGAAAATTCATTATAATTTTCAAATGAAATAGGTTGCCACCCTTTAAAGTTCATGAAATGGAAACTTAAAGAAAGGGAATATTTTCTTCTTAAATTAAAATAATATAAATATATACACTGTGGGCTGAATTTTGCTTTTCATTTGATCCTTACATTGCAATTAGGTGTATACTGGATGTTATCATGACTTGAGGGCAGTTATTGTCTCACAGAATATGGTTTTATCTGTAATAATACACAAAGGAAATATATTGTTTTAATCATCTAGTGTTTCCTGAAGTTATGTAGTCCTCACTGTTTGATTTCATGCTTACTCTAAGCTATCCCACAAAATAAATCAAAGGGAATGATGTAAACAAAATTTAAGTTCATGAAAAGCACTTGAGTGTTGAGATTCTCAAAATTTTGTTATTTTCATTGTTATTGTTCAGAAAAGCTGATTTTCAACCAGTGGTATAAAATAAATTGCAAAAAGTTAGGGTTGTTCTTTTTTTTCTTTTTAGCACACTTAAGAGATAGACTTGGCACAAGAAAAGAATGTTTTTTTACCCTCATGAATGTGTGAAATGTAAACAATGGGACTGTGAGTTCAATTTCATGTTTCATCATTTTTACATTAACATTAATCTAATGATTTGATTTGGCATTCAGTATGGAGATTGCTGCTATGGTCAGAATAACTCCGTGAGGGCATTATTTACATTCTGTAATGGGTAATTTGCAGCAAGGAAAACAAGTGGAAATTACAATAATTTGACAGATGATATGTATACAGAATTTTTCTTCTTCAAAACCAGTACAGTTAATCTATTTGTTGCTCATTAAATAGTCTATAGTCTAAATTCCACCTTTTTGAAATAAAACACTAAGAAAACTGTGTATTTACTGTTTAGCAGCTTCAAAAATCACCTAACAAATTTGGATTTTTGAGACAACTACTTTTGTCTGTGCTTTTAAATACTTGCCAAAACCAGGCTTGTCTTTAGGAAAAGAAACCTCAACAACCAATATAATCCAAATGGCCAGCAAATTTATACTGAACGCAGCATTTTCGAATAAACAGTCTTCTATGTGGTTTAAGGTTTTTTAATATCCACATGGCGCCTAAAATCAATACTTTTTACCTTCGCCCGTCACAAAAAATAATAAAGAGAGCCATGCTTTGTGGTGCAGTCAAGTCAGACTAGGGCAAGACTAATGCAGACATTCATTTCAGCTCTGCTGTGCTCCCTGTCCAGGCAGGCAGAGTACAAAGCAGCTGGGAAGTGTTTGAACTGATCTTATCACGACAGCTGCTTAGGAGAACAAGGTGCCATTAGGTATAATAGATGGAGAATAATCACAAAAACTATTGCAAAGCATTTACCAAAATGTGCGGCAAATATTAGTTCCTTTAAAACACCTGAAAACTTAAAGCAATTCTTGTCCATTAACTGGTGGTTGTAAATATAATGGTATGCTTACAAAGCAATTTGTTTCTTGTGCTTTGTACAGGAGGCAGCATTCTGAAAATTGTTTTCAAGAACGTTGTGTTTTGTTGTGTCCTTTAAAACCTTTGTCATCCAAAAAATAAATATCAGTATTTTAAAACCCAAGCTGGTCATTAGGACACTATATTTAGAGCCCAACAAACACATTTTACTTTCAGCTTATCTGGTGAACCTTACAACTCCTGAGCTTGCTGTAACTGTACACTGTTACAGTTTCCAAGAAGACTAAATATTCTAAGATTTTACTGGCTTGTTTCTGTTAAAAAAAAGAACAATACACTTCTCTTAATGGAATCTGTATTCTGACACTATTTTGTTACTTAATCACCAAAAGAGAAGAATTACATATAATTTAGACAGCCTCTCATCATAAGGATTTTTCCTCTTCAATCGTGGAAACCTTTAAAATATGTGTGATAGCTTTTGCTTCATTAACAAAAAAGAAAACTCTGAAATATCCCCTAACAATGCAAGTTTGCACCTGTTTTCCTGAGTGATCTGCTAGACATAATTGCTCCAAAATAGGGACTTATGCAGAGATTTTTTCCAATTAACTATTTTGAACTAGAAATCTTGTTATTTCTGTTCAGAAATACAGTATATGTGGTTTTGATTTGATGGATGTTAGAGATAGTTCACTCCTCTGGAATTTGTACAATGTTTCTAGGACATTATTCATCTATTCTAATTTTCTTTATTTACATCCCCACGGATTGCCCCAAATAATTATAATTTATTTTATTTCTACAGTGCAGTTAAAACCATACTTTCAGATTTCACAAATTACAATGCATCTTGATTCTGTGACATCAGCTACTTTTTTTTTGCCATTTTTTTCTGCTTTCTAATATTCTTCACACCCCTTGGCCTCAATTGGTGGAATTTGTGTACAAGTAAAGGCCAATGCCTTTTAAAATTGGTCAGCATATTTCAATTGTGATAATTTTCAATGAAATGTGTTTTTAAGAGTTGGAACCCCTTAAGAATTTCCAATGTGATAATTTTCATAAGAGATGAAGCAATAACACTCTGATAATATGTTATTATTTAATGTCCTATTCCTAAATTCTCATGTTTCAAATATTGAAAGAGAAAAGAATGAAAAAAAAAAGAAAAGATAAGTGGAAATAAAGTCCTTCATTATTTACTGCATATGTTATTATGGAACAATACCCCTTTGTGATAGCTCAAGTGGATCAAAATTTTGGAACTGCCAACCTTGTAAAAATATCTCTTCTTTAGGCATAGGAAAATTCCTATTATCTCCAAAAGCTTGGGACAAGAGACCAATTGTTTTGGAGACCAAGCTCACTGAAGACACTCCCCAGACTGCTCAATTTTTCATTAATTGCCTCCCAGAATCCCAGATGCCTGTAGATAATGTGATTCCAAGTTTAATTATTTGAGCACCGTAAAGCAAGAAAATTTAAAAAATTCAAGAGTTGGTCAAAGACTAAAAAAATCAACCATTTTCCTGTGAGACAGAACAAGAGAAGTAAAGATTTACCCAAAGAAATAAACAACGTTTTGTTATTAAATATCACTTAGAACTGAAAAGGCTGGCAGGTTTTCTTTGTCCAGCTTGTCTGAATTTTAAGTAAGTTTTGTAAGATGAACCTTAACATAAAATAGCTATTGTAAAAATTTTTATTTGTGCAGCTCTTCACAAGCTGGAATGATGCTGTTACCATGCACTGATGGCCTGATCCCATGCTGGGTCCTATCCATCTCATGTTGGATGCTGCCATAAAAGCACCACAACAGACCCAGCTTGCTGCTGGCTGCACTCTGTCTTTCCTTCACAGAACATTTTCTGTCCTTCTTTGCAAAGAATCTTCATTCGAGAATTTGGATTCCAGTCATAGCAAGAGCATTACGGTGCTCCCTCACAGGTAATTATACCAAAACAAGTAGTTCTTGGTGTAGTTTTTTCTGGGAAAGTTTCTCCCAGTTGAGAAGCACCATTCTTTCTCTTTGTGACACAGACCAAATGCAACAAGTCAAAATTCTTGAATCACACAGCATAAAGTATATCTAGATACTGAATGGGAGGTGAAAGCTATGTAAGCAGTTTCAACAGACATTTTTGTAAACAGTCAGAATTAAATTCTTTAAATGAGATAAACATATCCCATATTTTAATCTGCTTAGTGTCAAGTGCAACTGCTTATCTGCAATCAGCTTGCCTAGTTGCTTACATGGCTATATTCCCCTGGCTAGACCATCCTCTTATGCCAGAATATTCTGAGAGTTATCACTGAATCTTTTCTCAGCACATGTAAATTCTGAAATGTGGTAAAAATGAAGACTTAATCTAGAATTTCTTAGACTGAAACTGGATGTAAGTATCTTTCCAAAAGTGGTACTTTTTCTATCAAACAAATTTGGAAACCCTTTTTGGGAATAGAAAATCCTGTGCTGTAGATTTCAAAGAGTTCCACATTATATAAAAACCTTTAGTAAAGCATACTGTCTTGGAAAATTACTGCATCTCGTTGGATGCTTGAAGCTTTTGTGATATGGAAACTGATGCATAAAATTGCTGCAGAGTAAAACCTAGAATGTATGTTGGAACGTTACGGGTCCTAATACTGAAATGTGTCAAATAAAAACCAAAACAGATCTAATAGAAATCACAAAAAAGAGACAGTGCCTCTAATTATTTGTAAAACTTCAGAGGTTTAGTTTGCAATTTTATAGGTTCACAAAAAACATCTTCATGTGTGAACTGACAGATTGACACACTGAACAAAATTCTGAGATTGGAAAAAAGGCACAAACTGAAACAGAAATGCAACAATAGAACACCAAAACTTCTTCATATTGTGAAAAAATCAAAAGCCACGCAGAGATAGGTGTAGATTTAATGTATAATATTGCCATATTTTGAAACACAAGGTCATAAATATTATGTGTATACACAGAGTTCAGGTATTTAAGAAAAGACTTCCAGTGTGCCACTGTATCACAGAATTATAGAATATTCTGAGCTGGAAAGGGACCCACCAGGATCATCAAAGCCCAGCTCCTGACCCTGCACAGCACAGCCTGAAGAATCACACCCTGTGCCTGAGAGCATTGTCCAAACACTTCTTGATCTCTGTCAGGCTTGGTGCCTTTACCAACTCCCTGGGGAGCCTGTTCCAGTGTCCAACCACCCTCTGGGTGAAGAACCTTTTCCTGATATCCAACCCAAACCTCCGCTGACTCAGCTTCAGGCCATTCCCTCAGGTTCTGTCACTGGTCACCAGAGAAAAGAGATCAGTGCCTGCCCCTCAGCTTTCTCCTGTGCAAAAGGTGTAGACAGTATCAGTTTAACATGCAAAATTTGTGATGTTGGAGTTAGGACATGTGCACATGAATTAGTCTGGATTATAGTTCCACAACTGGGAAGCCCTAAATTTGAACTTTAGTTCATATACAGTTATTACAGAAAGTCACTGCCTGTGCCGTTACCAGGAAAGCAATTACCAGGAAAGCTGTGTGTAAAAACTGGTTTGAAGTGTTCCTTTATCACAGTCATTTCAAGATGTTCCTTGCTTTGAAGAAAATTCCAGAAATTCACCAAGACAATCACTGTCAAATGAGATCACAAAAACTCTTAGTGATGCATACACAGAAATTTCAGGGAGTGAGACAGAAAAGGATGTTAATCCAGTAATTCATATAATAGATAGCAATAGGTATTTTCCCATGGATCTCAGCAGTAGACCTACTGGAAAGAAAAGAAAAAAAAAAAGAAGCAAAACACCAAACAAAAAACCCCACCAAAATTGGTGTAAAAAATCCTATTTTTTTATTTGATTGTACACCAACATTTTTACTGGGTACAGTAGAGGAAATATATACAGGAGACATACGGTTTGCAGGCATTCAGAGTGAAAATGTGATTTCAAGCATGATGGGGTATAAGTGATACTTCCAGAGGTGATTAGGCTCAATGTGTGAATATAATATATTTTAAGTTTTTATCTAGTTCTAGGGAGGTATGTGAAATGTGGAAAAGAGTCAGCAGGCAAAGGGAAAGACTAACCCTAAGTCTATCTGTCTCACATCCAGAATTGCATATCTTCCCTCAATCTTCTTTTAAAACAAGTATTTTAACTTCTAGAATCATCTGCATAATAAATGTTGGTTTGTCACTGTAATAAGGCTGTTGGCTAAGGCACTCAGCTGAGAGTCAGAACATCCCTTCATGAAGGGAAGAAGCATGAAATTGGACTTTTGACCTCCAGGGAGACAATGAAGGTGATATGTCCTACCTGGTGGTGTTTTGGAGTGGGTGGATGTAGGAGAGGAAGAAGAAAAAAAGTGTGGCTGAGATAATCGTTAGTGTTTATATATATGAAGGCCAACTAGGCAAAAGTTTTGAGGTTTTGAAAATTTGCTGCTACAAAGACATGCAGAACTTGTTCCAAGGATTTAGACAGCATTAAGCATGTCCAGTAAGAGAAATGTGGATAGTACAAGTTTTATATGCAGACTCCACATTTTTGTACCTAAACAATCTGTCTCAAGAATCTAATCCTTATATTTGACCTGATGAAGCAGAAAGCCTGTGACTGAGCACAGAACTGTGATCAGATATATCAAACTTAGTGCTTTCCCTATTGAATCATTCTTCTTTTTCTTTTCCAGGCATACTCAAGTTTGAAAGGTTGCCTCTAGAGCATCTCTGGGGCATGCTTTGTTTTGCAATTCACAACTCTGCTTGTGAAGTAAATACCAATAAGTCTCACACCGAGCTTATAAAACCTATGCCTGGCAGCATGTACAACAGCTTTGTTGCTCTCCTGCACTGCTCGGTCTACATTTTCTAACCTTCACCCACCACTTCTAGAGATGTGAGGCTGGTTTGATCTGCATCTGCATTCAATCTGTTCTCATTCTTAGCAGAGGAGAAATCACAGAGGGATGCCAGCTATTGTGCGCCTTTTGTGAAAGGCACATATGCCTACTAACTCGCTTAAAATGATTAAATGCTTTTTCACATGGTTCTGTGTTTTAATCTGAGCATGAGATCTTGCATATATACCTAGAAGAATTACAACTTTTTTTTTTTTCTTACCAGGCAAGAGAGTGACTGCTTAACACTTTATAATGAATATAATTTACTTTGAGACTTTCTATCATTACATCCTTTACTCGCTAAGTGATTCCTTTAAACTTTAAAGAAAAATTATTCTTTCTTCTGTTTCATACTGAGAATAAAAATAAAAGTATGAAGAATTGGCTTCTCTTCATCAAACTCTTTTTCTTTTTGTACCTTCCTTTCTCTAGTGATTGATCTTTCTTTTGCCATCAGACAGTTCTGTGATTATTGCTTTGGCTTCTCTCCACCTATAGTATATATTACTTGCATTAAAAAAGAAGCAAAACTAAAATCACAATTAGGAAAAAGACAGATTTCTAAGGTCATCTTGTTTTTCTTACATACATAAAAGGAAACATAAAATTATAAGTTGCTTTGTGTTACTGTTCCATAATCGTCTGCAACATTTGTTGTTATTTTTAAATAGATTCTTTAAATAATCACTTGCTTGAGGAAACACACAAGAAAAATAATGTGTAGATGCTAACACAGTGTAGCACATTAAAGAAGTGAAAACTTATTGTACAACCTGCCCATTGCCTACTCTGCTGTTATTCTCCGGAGAGATTTCTCCTTCAGTGTTTTCTATTCTGCTATAATGAGATTATACAGCAATTCAGCATACAGACTTCTTCAGTCTCTTTGTTATTTTCCCTCTGGGGTTGTCACTCATGTCAGTATTTTTAGATCACTGCAGACATGATATTTGTTTATAAGTGTATTTGGATATGTATGCATGGATATGTGTTTATATGCAGAGAGACAATCTTGAGAAGTACAGATATTAGAGACTGAAGAAAACATAAACATTAAAATGATACATTCTTCCTGTTTTAATCTCACGAAGACATTCTTAAATGATGAATGCTTACAATTCTTCCTGAAAGTCATCTTGCTTACAGTTACCTCCATGCTGACTGCAGGAAGTCACATCCTCAGCAGGCTAAATTGGCATCTCTCTGTCAGTAACCATAGAGCTACACCAGAGGACAATCTGTCCCAGTACAAGCATAAATCATACAAGGACTAATTTTCCTTTGTCTTGAACCCAATATAGTACATAGCATGTAGGAAAGAAATTATGAAGAATGAGTGAAACTCTCACTAAAGTCCTAATGGCCAATGTTTGCAGGTAGAAATGAGTAGTCCCCAAGCATGGTTCTGCAGGGTTAGGTTCAAATTAAATAGAATCAGAGAAGAATAAAAATAGACAGGCATAATATAAAATCGACAAAGAGCTCCACAAAAACATGCTTTTATCTCCAGGAATTTGTTTTTAGACAAAGCTCTGGATAGAATTACCAGAAAAAGTTGTTACCTGGTTGCTTTCCTGTGGCATATCTAGGGCTCTCTTTGGTGCCTGAAAAAGCTTTAACCTTACTGATACAGACTACTAAAAAGCCCTACAGAATGAATTGTGTGTGTGAGATCATGGGGTTACAGTAGCAAAAATGTTTTAGGAAAGTGCTTAACTGGTTGCTAATCTCTGTATCTAGCTAGGCATTTCTAGCACTAACTACCTTTTGTTTCCAAAATTGTTCCATCTGGAAGAAAGGCAAGCTTATAAAGTGAAAGACTGACTTGTATGGAGGCAGAGGAAGTTTTGTTTTCAAGTGACTTGACCCCACATCAAATGTCAAATCTTGGTTGAGTTTCACACTGCAGCAAAACAAACAAACAAAGAAACAAACAAACAAAAAGTCCTCCCCCATGAAAAAACAGTCGATGACCAGAAACGAATCTGAATCAGTCTCTAAGGCAAGTTCTGCACAAAGTTGCACACATAAGGCTCTATCTGGAGTTCTGGAATGTAATTTTGATTAAGACTTCAAAACATCTTTTTCATTAAATTCAGAGCTTAAATTGTGCAATTTATTTGCATTTGAGATAAAAAAAAAATATGCATATTTTGTACGCTGGAATTAGATTTGTGGAAGCAAAAGCTCATTCCCAATGGCAAATATTACTAAATCCAATTCCAGTTATGAAACACTAAATTGTTTTTTAAGTGTGAGCCAGCTCTCTTAATAGGCTTTCAATATTAATCCTCTAATGTTTATTGTTTCTTTACTTTCTAGAGGTTATGATAGAATGGATGAATCAGGAAAGTCTGAATTAGATTTAAACTAGAATTTAGTGTTAAGAATTAAAATTACCTGGCATGAGATTTTCAGTTTAGATTTAATAGGGTTAAAAATGTGGCTGTAATTGTAGACATATTTCTTCCTAGACAATATAGGATTTAGATGAGCTTGGAGGTCATAGACTACCTTTAATATTAGACTTCTCAATATCAATTTTTTTTTGAAAGTTTTTAGTATTGTATTATTCAGAAAATACCTACACTCACGCATTCTTGCACAGGAACTTGCTGAATAGAACAAAAAAAATTTTACATTTTTAAGTCTTACCTTTGACAGGGAAAACAAATTTTAAATAAACAACCAGAAACTTCGATTTTGCCCTTAGTTTACACAGCAATGGCAGACACAGGAATGTCTGAGTAGATCAATAGCAACCGTAAAATGTAATGCACCATTGCCATGCTATGTGGTCTAAATGGCAAGGAGGTGGAGAAAAAAAAATTCCCTTTACTCTACAGGTTCCATAAACCTGTGGCAATATGAACCAGATGCTTTTTGGAATGTGAATACCAATTTTAAGGAAATAAGGAAGATACCATTACAGTCAAGAAAGCAGAAATTTAAAGTCTGTATCATTCCTAATTGCTAATAATAATTAAAGATCATAGATGTGATGTTTAAGTTTTTCTGCAGGTGTATGTGGCTTATCAGGGTGTAAATATAGTTCATTTTTGAGAGAGAAGCATCTGAAATCTCTAAGTTTTCTAGGTTCTTCAGGCTACTAGTAATCTTTCTCTGATCCAGGAAACTTCTCCTTGTATAGGTGTTGGCTTATATATAGGGTTAAAATTATGGTGTTTAAAATTAAGCGTGTAAGTAAATGCTCGGTTACAGCAGTCTTCTGTATGAACCAGCTCTCGGTCTCTGGCTTCTCCATTAATGAGTTGTGCCAACAATGATGCTAATTAGGAGTAGAACTGCTTCAAAAACTGTAGGAGAGTGTATTGAAAGCTTTCAAAATTTAGTACAACTTGAATAACTTCATTCACTCAATATTACCAACTATTTGCCCCTGAAATTACATGAAAACTGAAAAAGGTCAATAAAAATGCAAATCCCAAACTCAGTGTTTTCCCTGGTGATACTGAGTATCCCACCTTTTTCATGGGGCAGATATAATGTACCTACACTGCTAGGCCTGCTCCACTCCGGGATACTCCAGTGTTTCCAGAGGCACTTTCAGAAACACAGTCAGATAAACTTCCATAAACCTTGAACCAGGAATGTGGAATAGCCTTTCTGTGTGTTTCTGCTATTGTGGCCATGCACTTACCCCTAAATTTGTCCACTTTTTGCAAAATACTGTTGGGACTTCATGGGACTTCACTTAAACATTTTTCATAGATCTACACACACGCAGTCTGTTCAGAGCAAAGGAGTAAACACATCCTATGCACTGACCTCCACTTCCATATCCAATCATCAAATTTTACAGAATTACAGATACATGAGCCAGGAAGAGAACAATTGTGTTGTCATTTTCACTTCAATGTCCAGTTGTGTCTGATTAACTGGTTTGGATTTTGCTCTAAATTTAGAGAAAACATTAAAGAACATGGATTGAAACAGTGGCTGGAACTCAGGTTTTTCAAACGCAAGCTACAATTGAACCCATAGTAGCTACAGAGACAAGAAAATGAAAAAAATACAACACTAAAATGCCCAGGTTCTGCTTCTCTATCCTCAATGGACTGTATTGCCTAGAAAAGAGATAGCTTAGAAAGACCTTTTTACAGCTAGGAGTACTTCTGATCTGTAAGGTTATGTTGTGTTAGTGCCAGTTTCACTGCATTTCTTCTGATCTCTTTGGTAAATATCATCCAGTTCTGCTGGTCTATTGCTTCTGAATTCCCAAATTGCTCTGTAATTTCTTCTTTATGGTCTTCAATGTCTGTAAAGGCTACACAAGAGAAAGGCCATTGGAAATTGAATTTTCCTGCTATCCAGATTAATAAATGCCTTAAATAACACCTTCCTGAAATGTCAGTTCAATTGTTGTTTATCTTTACATTTAAAAATAATTTTAAGAATATAGAAATCTACAACCGCATACCTTTAATGCTGTTGCAATTTCACTTTTTCTTGATGGTAAAAAGAGATGCAAACAAACAGCCCATGACATTGTTTTCATTCTCAAACCACTAAAATTATAATAATAAAATCTAATCCACTTCATTTTTGTTGTAATTTTCACAGCTTCATTTTAGGCAGGCTCAGACATTAAATCCTGAACATATGTGATCTAAAATAGGGTAAAGGACAAAGAATTCACCAAGAAGATTTACAGAGTCATAATTCTAGATAGTCAGATGCAGCCATTGAAAGATTAGAGTGAAATAATCTGCATTACCTCTTGAAATAATTTGAAACCTGCTTTGATCTGCTGTTGATGCAGCAGCTTCTTGCTGCCAGGACACAAGCTAGCTAGTTTCAAAATGTGCTGAATATGTAAAAACTGCAACGCATTTATGTATCTGCAAGTGATTATACGCAATTGTTTTTCTGCACCATGTCTCTTCTGTGGTGCAAAACCTCTTGCTCTGTTTCTAGAGCAGAACACGATTAACAGTTTCTGTGGATCAGACACCAAGGGTATAATGAGATGGACACATATAATAACCAAATAAAAGGTACAATAAATACCTCCAAATGTGAATGGTTAAACATAAATATAACTAGGAAATACACGACACTGAACTTGAGATTAAGTAGTAGCTCTTTACTTTTTAACTCTTGGAAAAAGGAATATTTATTTGAAACTTGACTTGGGAAGGGGAGTGAGAGGAAGCACATCTGTAGACATTGAAGTTTATTTGCATTTGTTTAGGAAAAAGGCATCTGGTTTATATGAAAACCAGGAATCCGGCCTATAGGGAAATATTTCACAAGTCCATAACATTTTTAAGAGTCAATCCCTACAACAAAAAGGCTAAGCCTAGACTTGCATAGACCAAGAATACTGAGATTTTTCCTTAGTTACTAGCTCTCTTTTTTTCTTGGCAAATTTTTTTCTATCAGTACTTAATTTGGTGCTGGGCCCAGGACAGATACTTTGTTACAGAAAAGAAAGCACAGAAAAATATTATCAGTCCTTTGTGTTTTTCTTTCCCTCTCTCTCTCTTGCCTGTCCACTTCCTTCTGTCTTTTTCATCTGACAATAATGTGAAAAGCAGAATATTTTTGACAACATGAAAGTCTGTTTATCCACCTGGTTTGTCCTCACCCCTCATGTTTGGGAGGAATTTGCTTCTTGTCTTCTCCCTTGTGTTCCACCCTGTAAAAAGGTGTATAGAGCTAATTCAGATGGATGTAGGGAAACATCTGTAACAACAGCATTTTCTCTCCCTGGGGCAGACCAGGCTCACTTTCTGGGACAAGGTAAGCTCTTAAAAGTTTAGGTCACAGGTAATTTTCCTGACAGTTCTTTGCACACATGGGAGAGGGGAGGAAAGAGGTCAGAGGAGTGATGGGAAGGTCCTGGAAATCAGCAGAGAAAGAAAGGAGAGAGGGATTGAAACGCATGAGAATATCTGTCCTAAAATTTTGCAATATTCCCCCATTGCTCAAATATTTATAAATACTATGTTTTTAATGGAATGATTGTATAAATCTTTTGGGTAGAAACAGATACCAAGCAGCATGTGGTTAGAAAGAGAAAGACATTCCAAGAACATTAAATGGACTGGAAATTAGAAATAATGAACACTGTACTAAGTATCAAGGACTGTCTAACTTGTAAACTTGAGATGTATAGAGTGATCTCAAGGGGAGTGAGTGAAATTCACTGACAATTCACTTGTCATAGGGTCAGATGAAAAGGTGATAGAACATTTTTGTATTTTTAAAAGATACAATTCAATTAAACATAGAAAGCACTCCCCAAATAATAAATATTGTCCAGAAAATACAAAAAATGTCCTAGTCTCAGAATAACTGGGTCCATAAATAATTTTTAATTTTTTTAAGATTACTGCCAAATATAAATAACATCTAAGATCTTATTTTTGAAGTAAGCAAGCAATTGAAAGCGAATTTCTTATTAGGAGAAAGATAATCTAAGATCTAGGTCCTTCCAAGGATCTAAGTGAAGGACCATTCTTCTGAGTTTTAGGTGCATGAAAAACATTGGAAGGAATTATTATTGCAACAATGGTGTATAAAGAGCTTTTTAGTAGGAAGGATAACAGAGTCAATGCAGGATACAGGCATGGCTGTCCTTCTACAGATCATGCAAAGTTATGATTTGATGATGTTTAGGATGGTCTGTATATTCCTTTTTTTTCTTTGAAATATCATCTCTTTGCTGACCTGTAAGTTGCTTGTTGTATTTTGCTGATTTTATCTGCTTTTACTGTTTTTAACAAAATCTATGACAGTTTTGCCATAGTTTTGATAAACTCTTCTTAGGTGGTAGTTGCTACTGAAATAGCCTGACAAAGCGATATGCATGAAAACCATACTCATTCACTAAACAAAAAGTTCTGTCATCAACTGAGGAAGCCTTGCACTCTATGAACTTGGATCTTCTTGGCTGACTCCATTTATAAATGAATGAAATTAAGGATTCCACTGGAATCCACATATTCTTAGGTATCAGGAAATGGTGGGGCAGGGAGCGAAGCAATGACTTTATAAAACTTCAGGAGTACTGAAAGGTAGGAGTCTTTTTTTTTGTTTTTCTTTTTTTTGTTTGACAGTAAAGATTGCATAGGACAGAAGAACCTGGACTGAGGAATAGATTCTCTCTTTTAATAAGGTGTGAGGTCAACCTGAATTTTTCTCTAAAGTTTGGTCATTTGTAATAGAGGTGTCCCGTATTCATTCGCCGATGTCTTGCATGGCAAGTGCTCATGCCAGATATTTTCTTGCCATGCAAACATGTATTTGGATACCCAGTTTCATGAGGTTTTTTATGTACCAACACATTTGAATGTTGATGTATCTGAAATTGACAATGAGTTTGAGAATTGCTGAGAACTTATACACATACTGAAGCAGGATGATCATATATGATCTTTATTCCCACAGGAATCAAAACCATAAAATATTTTTTTTCTTTTTGATGAGATAGCAACTGTCTCTGGAAGTTACAAGCTTATATGTGTTAGAAATTAAAATGCGTGTAGATCATGGATCAACTAACTACTTTTGTTAAAATAGAGGTTATATAATTCTGTTTTTACTTGGACCATTCCTTCTGTTCATGGACTAAATAATACATGCATTTTGGCTACCATCTGAATACACAGTATGCTGCAAAGCAATGAATGCACATAACTTTACATATCCAACATCCCAAATTAATTGTCATAACAGAAATCTGGAAAATTATATACAAATATATGACAAGTAAACATACTCTTTGGAGGATTTGAAACAATTCTCTAGGCATTTTTATTTCTTTGTTAGGACTGAATACAGAAAATCCTTTGGTGTACTTGTATTAAAACATCTTTGCACTGTAATGATGATTATTTTTCACACAGAATTTGAGACTGCCAGAATGAAGGAAGATCTAGATTGTCCTGAGTCAGCTATACAACTTGTACCTTTTGGTCTTTTTCTAGTAATAAAAGGCCTCTGACATATTTTCTGTGCTGAAAAATATGAGAAAGAGAAAATAAATACAGCGAAGGGTAAAGGACAAGCTCTTGGTGTGTTCTTTGAAGAGCTGTTGTATTTCTAAAACTAAAAGTTATTTTCTTACAAGGTCTTTGCAGTCTCCATTAATCATTTCTTTAGCTAAATCTGCCTGTTAGCATATTTCTAGCTGCCATTGCATGCTCGGAGCAGTTTCTTTAAGCAGACCATGTATTTGTTTTTGACAGAGGTTGGCCTTAAGACAAAACCATCCATTCAAATCAATAACCATCATGTAACAATTGTTGACTAAGCCAATGCCTTCTCCTTCAGAAGAAAAATCCAGTGGGAATGCTGTCTAATTTTAAATTTGCTTTTATATCAGGACTCATCTTTGTAATTCTGCTCTGTCTCTCTCCACCTTGTGGTTGTTTAGAATCGTTGCAGTCAATTATTTCAGGGCTCAAGCTGAATGTTAGTGTTTTCCTGTGTATAAACAAAACTTTTAAGAATGTTATTCTTTTCCATTCAGTTATCTATCTGCTAGCCTTTAAAGATGAAATTTATATTTGAAAAAAAATATTTTAGTGGAATAACTTTTTCTGTCTTGTCCAGGAAAGGACAACTGTAGGTTACAACATGCTTAGAGCTTTCCATATCATGTCAGCTATATATTCTTTACGGCTCTTTTTCTTGAGGCCTCAGCTAAGACCACCTTAAAAACATGATGGGTGATCAGAAAGCAGCCCTCAGGGGATTTTCTACAAATTAAATTCTGTAATATTTAAAAAGAGGAGGAAAAAGGAATTTTATAATCAAATACAGAGGACTGTTCACTCTCTCCTTTTCACAAAGTTCAAATTGCAGTGGATCAGCAAAGGACCAGTTCTGATTATTGCTGTGCTTAATTTTAAAGCTAAGTGTCTAGTGACAGCATAGTTTGAGGTGTTTTGGCTACCTCTGGAGCTCAGAGAGAGCTTATAATGTAGTTATCTGAATGCTGGGGAAGCCAACTGGTTCATCACCTAGATCACAGCTAACCCTGGAAACAGAAGCATGTCCTTAATCCCACCTACAAATGCAAGTGCTACATCTTCATCTGGAAGCTGGACTTTGTCTTCTGTTGGTATTCACTCATATTTCTAGGCTCTTTCTCGTGCTTAAATCATACTTATTCAATAGAATAGATAAACAAAATAAAGATTCTTCATTTCATTCAGTATATGAGTAATTAGCTGAAAATAGTTGGAAGACCAGCATGTGTCATTCACAAGACTTGATTTTAGAAGGATGAAGCAGATGTCATCTCATTCCATGTGATTAATGTGCTTTCTTTTTTAACTTTTAAACTGGAAGCTTGAACCTCACTCTAGAGCCTTTGGTATTTAAAGGCTCTTTAAGGTATTTAAAGCCTTTGGGAAGAAAAACAGAGACTTGGAGGCCCTTCATTAATGTAATCAATACTGAATATTAAAGCATTCACAAAGTGGAGCACCTAGTCATTTTTGTCTCCCAGATGAGTCCATCAAACATTATAATCACACTCATTCTGTCTTCTGTGCCAAATGAATGTGCATCGATCCTATGTAAAGTGGAATGATTTGAGCTTAAGGGAAAAAAAGAAAAAGGCAAAAGCGCTTCCTTTCCCTAGACTTTACCTCTGTGTGGCCATTAGGAAGCACACATCCACAGGATGCATGTATTCCAGGATCAGAACAGCTAACTCACATAACACACACTTTTTCCATGTGTCTCTAAATAAAAGCTGACCAAGTAAGGGGTAGGATGTTCCTAGCCTTGTTTTTTTGGAATCAAACTATGCTGAGTATTCTCTGAGAAACCAAACAGAAACCAGCCGTGCTGGTGACTTAGGCAGAAATCTAGATTATGAACTGGGACATGACCAAAACATGAATTAGATCTGGAACTCCTCAGGGTTACCATAATCCAGATCAGGTGAGGAGCTGGTTTTTAGGAGTAAACATCTTCTGAGCATCTGCATTAACAAATAGCCATTTAGTTCAACACTATTGTACTCTATTATGCAAGATACTCATCCAGTACAGGTTTGTTTTTTTTTTTTTCCCCTTGATTAGGATCTCCTGTACTTTTTCCAATGGCTGTAATTTGTGCCTGTTTTTCTTCCCAAAGAAAATCTTCACAAGACTATCAGTCATGCAGGTTTTCTAGCAGGTGAATCATTAATAATTCATTTTGATGAGAGTGACCACTGCTGTGAGACAGCCCCACGAGGATTTCCAAATGACCATTTGGTAATAAATATTCAACAATTTGTAGTGTTTAGTTCTGAGTCATGTCCCAGTACCCATCAATGGCTGGATGTGTCCACTGTCCATACATAATATCCTTTTTCACCATAATTTAATGACATCAAAATCATGCATTGCACCATCTTGAAACAGAAAACTAGCAGATTTTTAAAGTCACCTTGTCAACTCTAAGACTACACTTCAGCCTTGTAAGTCCATAAACTCTCTTTAAATGTTTATTAAAGATTATAAATGATGCTTCTACTTCAGTGGAGCTGCTCTCATTTGCAGTGTAAGATGATTTGGTTCATTATTTGCAAATTCAGGTGACACAGAATGGAATGTTGTGTGGAAAAATGACAATGGTAACAGACAGCATACTCTTAAAAGGATAAGAATGATAGTTGGGAGGCATTTCCAAACTTAACCCCACAGTGAATTATCAAATTAGATGGATTTATAATCTAGTGATATGTTGTTGTTTTTTTTTAATCAGGTAAATTCATACAATTCTTGTCAAGTTCATTCTGCATTTTTTCCTAAGTAATAGACACATGGAAATCATGCTTGTACCAAATATATGCAAGGATATGAAACAACAAAACTTTTTAACAAGTGTTTCAATGTGTCATTTCTATGTGTTCAAATCAACTCATGATTGCTGAGAAAAAGATGAACATTAAACAAATATTGGCAATGCTTTTCTCACTTTCAGAGATCCCACAATGACAGAGGTATGTAACTTTTGACTGCCAGGTGCTTCTTCAATAAATGCCAATGCTGATGACATGATAACACCAGAGTGCCAGGTTGAAGCAAATTTGGCATCAGGAAGGTCATGGAGAAGACTATGAGGTCATAGTTACTACAACCAACTAAATCTTAGTAGAAAGCAGTGAACTTTTCCATCAACCTTCTTTGTTTCTCCTTTTTATGATGTGATAGAAAAATTGTAAGTTTCTTCAAACGAGAATGACGGCCTGAAGAACAGGACTGAGTGAGGATAAGGAAATAGGTGCCAAAGCTGACAGCATAAGGAGTAAGAAAAAATTATTTTGGATGTCTCTGATACTGAAATTATGATTAGTTATGCTCTCATTTACACTCTCAGAAGCACCACTTATATTAATAACATGATTCACCCAAACTTGGAAAAAAACATAAACTGGAGTAAAAGAGATTCTTCATATTAAGGATTTATATTTTGTCAGATTTGAAAAGCAGTTATTAGATCTCCAAAATCTGAACTGGATAACATTCCTATTAAAAGGATAAACAAAATAATTTGCTTGACTACTTTTATTTTTTTTAAATTAACCTCACTGCTTCCTGAAATTTCACATTGAATGAAGTAAACCAGTAAATAAAAAATGTTGGATTGCTAATCACAAAGATTGGATTGATTTTCCTGAAATTTAACCTTATGAAAGTTAAGTAACTTGTCTGGCCCAGTTGACAAGATTCTGTAGCCCATGCAGGGAGAGAGACATCCCTAGAAAGTAATTTATCAACTGCTAAGATTCTGTCTGAGATACCCAGGACAAGATATCCTTGGGACATACTCAGCAATTGAGAAAGCCTGCACAAACCTCTTAGGTGCGATACCTGATGTCTGAATGGTTAATGTTAGGTAAGTTGTATCCTGCCCTAAGGTCCCCAAGGGGTTTTGAGCTATAGGGGGCTGTGGAGGTTTCACACTGACTCTAAACAGAGAGTTCTGTTGGATCAAAAGGGTGAATATCTCACTATGGATATATAAAAATAATTAGCGTAATTTTATAAAAAATAGCTATACAGGACATGAGAACTTCCTAATGTTCCTACACTTATAAGACTCTTATTTCAGGCCCTCTCATGCATTTAGTATATAGTGAATCAAAGCAGTTGTAGACACCAGAAATCTCAAATCTATTAATGGTTTCTTTGCAGTGAATCCTCGTTGCCTATAGGTTTTTGACAGAAAAATTATTTTTCATCTAAAAGAAAGCTACTATGCTTCAAAAGGATTTACTGAGCGGAAGAATAGAATCACAGAAAAATTTTGGTTGGGGAAGACCCTTAGGTTCATGGAGTCCAACCATTAGCCTAACTCTGCCAAGTCTAAACTGATCCATTTCCATAGATAACTCCAGAGATGGTGAGTCAAGGATGGCTATTGTGATGATAAAGAAGACTTTAACCTAGGAAAGGATTATAGCTTTCTCTGGCACCTCATTAACTCTGTTCAATGTGGGCTGCATCCCAACTGCAGACCCAGTCTGTCTATGAGAAGAAAGCTGTGCTAAACTCTCCTATACACATCCTCCCTTCTATGCAGGGCTTCACGTGGACCTAAAGTATCTTCATAAAATGCCTTTATTACCAAAAAAATATACTGCAAATAGATCTAATATAATGGAATTAATTTTGGCATATCTCAGGGTGCTTAAGAGATGCATCAAGTCTGTTTAGTTGACTCTGATGGCTGAAGTTACACACTTAAGAACTGATCATTAGTGTGCCTTTAGTCTGAGAAACATATCTTAGTGAGAAATCATATTTCTCACAGATAGGCTCTGACATGCTGTTTCTCTATTTGTTCTATTCATTTCAGTGCTCAAAAATTTTGCATTTCTATGGTAAAGTTACCCAAAATGGAGATCTGGTACCTCCTGAAACAATATGACTCTTAGTGTGAAATAAATAGAAAGGAAATAAAATGGTAGCCCACATCAAGTTCACCAAGATGTTTTGAAACTCTTAAAGGCAGTAGCTAACCAACAAGCTCTGACAACTTCAGAAGAAACTGTAAAAAAATTTTAAAAATTAAGCAGATACATAGATTTAATAAAAAAGACAGGTTATCTTTTATCAAATCTTCCAAATGTAGTTTTTTTATTTATTTCTGATCCCTAATATTTATTATAATCACATTAAAGCTATAAAAAGCCTTAATTTCTAGAGCTAATTATGTCCTTGTAGAAAGAAAGTCATTCATGCAACCATCACAGAGCAAAGAATCAAAAACTAAGATCCTGCAGAATTAGCAACTCTGGCATTACGTTAATATAAAATTATATGACAAAAGATTTTGGGATACCTGGACTAGAGAGACATCTGGCTTATGAGGGTATCCATTAACAACTATTCTATATAAACAAACAAACAAAGAAACTCCCCCAGCAGAGAGAAGAAAAATACTAAATGAAATACCTAGATGCAGAAACTTTAAGAAATGGGAGATAAGAGAGAAAATATCAAATCCCAGAGCTCACAAATCAGTAGCAGACCACTGGAACATAGCCTTAGAGATCTTAGAGGCTGATAATACTGAGGAAACAGTATCATCATGGGTTTCACAGGCAAGATAAAAAATGTGGAATATTCAGAGGAAACTGAGAGAACATGGACCTTTCCATGTAAGGATCAGGGGAAGGGGTAAAGGGAAGAAGTGAAAAGATCAAAGTGGATAGGAAAATCTATCTAAAGTGGGTGTGGGATAATGGAAAGGAGAGGATAAAAGAAGCCAATTTCATTAAATCAGGATCTTGGCCCATATGTCCTTCTGGTTGTGGTGGTTTGACCCTGCCTTGATACCAGGTACCAACAAAAGCTGCTCTGTTGCTTCCCTCCTCAGCTGGTCAGGGGAGAGAAAATATAACAAATGGCTCATGAGTTAAGGTAAAGGACAGAGAGAGGTCACTCACCAGTTACTTTCATGGGTAGAGCAGACTCAACTTGGGGAAATTAATTCATTTCAATGCCAGAGTAAGATAATGGGAAATACACTTTCCCCCCACTCCTCCCTCCTTCCCAGGCTCAACTTTATTCCCAATTTCTTTACCTCCTTTCCCTCCGTGGCACAGGGGGACATGGAATGGGTGTTGTGGTCAGTTCAGCACATGCTGTCTCTGCCACTTCTTCCTCCTCAGAGGAATTACTCCTCACACTCTTTCTTCCTCTGTGGTCTCTCCCATAAGAGACAGCCCTCTATGAAACTTTCCAATGTGAGTCCTTCACAGGGGCTGCAGTTCTTGACAAACAGCTCCAGTATTTGTCCCCAGTGGGGTCTTAAGTCCTGCCAGAAAATCTGCTCCAGCATGGACTTCCCAGAGGGTCACAGGCTCCTTTGGGCATGGACATGTGTCTAGGCATTTTTCCTGGACATGCCCACAAAGCCAGGGCCCAAGGGACCCTCAGATATGTCCATGAGTTGTGAAAGTGAAGGCATCTGTATGTTTGCAAGCAAGCTCCACCCCATATCACCTGAAGAGGAGCTTCAGGGTCAGCCCTGCGTGCTGTTCAGTGATGAGATGGCTGCTGGTGCATTTATGGCTTCCAGGAAAGGCACTGCTCTCTCTGTTGCTTGGTGTGGCTGGATGCATGAGTATTTGTGCATTGGTTGTGTATCTGCATCTGTAGAATATGTACTTTGCCTCTTGCTGGCACACTCGTGCGGGAGCAGGAACAAACAGACAAGAAAGGAGTCCTCCAAATTCAACTTCCTTTAACAATTAGAAAACTGAATGTCATTTAAATACAATGTTCAGAGTATTCAATAGTTTATGTAAGATACTATGTCCTCTGTCTGTTAAAGCTATACAAAAATTTACAAGGTTTGAAAATGCTAATTATAGACATAGACTTAAACCAGTTACTATTAAAGTATGTTAGACTAATTCATATTATATATTCAAAGAAGCAGACAAAATCTAGGAGACATTGGTGATTAAAAACACATGAAAAATAGGTGAATTCCCTATGGAATGAGGAAGGGCAGGCATTGTACCTATTTTTAAAAATCAGGTAGGTGGTAGGACCTAGGTGCACCAGCTTAGCCTCGATACCAGAAATATTCTGGAACAACTTGTTAATTAGTTTGGATGCACCCTGCGGACAAGGTGATAGGGAATAGCTGACATGGATTTGTCAAGAAAAAAAAAGAAAAGTCATATCAAATCAATCCAAGTTCTTCTTGTGGCAGGGTAATTGCCTAGTGGACAAGGGAGAAGCTAAAGATTTGATGTATCTTGACATTAGTAAGCATTTTCACACAGTCCCATTTGGCACTGTCATACACAAATTCCAGAGAAACACAGCCCAGCGGAAATTGTCACATGGAGGGTGCAAAACAGTTTGAAAAGCTGAACTCAGTCACTGCCTGATGGAGAACACCAGAAATACTGGAAAATTGGGGGAATTTTCCAGTAAAATTATCCAATAAAACTAACAATGTAAAACCAATTAGAAAATGACTACCAGAAGCTGGTACAAGCATAATTAATAGATTGAATAATTAATTAATTGATAGCACAAGGAAGGCTTTCTAGGGAGTTTGTTGAGTCTTCGTCTTTAGAGGCATTTAAGAGTGAGTTAGAATATTGTGTGTTGGGTGTACGTTTTCTTAAGCTCAGTGGATGGATGTGACTAGACAGATGTTTGATGCTCCCTGTGCCTTGATGATGTCTTCACCACTTTGTTTCTCCTTGGCTCTGTCACAGCTTCTGACATTACTTTGGGGTGTTCATTTGCTTTCTTCTTACCTCGAGCCTTTCTGTGTCTTACAAAATCCTTGACATCTAAAGGATTCAAAATAGAGGAACTGCCTGGCACAGTTTAGAAAGGTTTTGGACAGAAATCACTGTATAAGCACAAAGTTTTCTCATTACGTGACAAATAAGAAGTTATTTGTGCCATAATTTTCTAGAGATAGCTATAAGTTAAGGAGTTATCAGTCTGCCTATTGTGTGTGTGCATGTATAGATGTACTAAACAGAAAGATTGTATATAATTTCCTTTAATTATATTTTTGCCTATTAAAAGCCAACTGATTGCATTTTGTACCACATGATCAATGGTGTTAAATCACTTGCATTTCATTGCTGAATATTTATTTTTGAGATTCAGTACTTGAGGCTATAATAGATTTCCCAATTCTAAATCACAAAATTATGTTCTTCCTAAATTACAGTGTAACTTGCAGCAGAAGATGCTTTGTGTCCAAATATAGGGTTTTATGTTTTGTGTGAACTGCAAAAGCATTCTGTTAAAGATAGTTTTGCATAAACTTGCATTTGTTTGACTGTATTCAGCGTCTTTATAGAATAATCTATATTTATGTAACATCCTTCCTACCACACACACACGAACACACTAAAAGAACTTTCAAGTTGTGAAGTCAAATATTTCAATTCTGGAAACCATGGAGTGCTGAAATTTTGTGGGTTAGAGATTTTTTGTCTTTTTGTGAGTTTGGTTTGGTTGTTTTTTTTTTCACACAGTCTCATAATATTCTTCTTCTTCTCTTGAGTGTGTTCTTGAAGCTGCTCTTAGCTGACAGATAAATAAACTTGACAAACCACATGCAAACTGTAGAAAAAGATTTGTTTCCTTGTAATGGAATGAAAGCAAATGATGTTTATAGGTAATGGCAGCCAAAACACTTTCCAAAAAAAAAAAAATTCCTCCCTTTACCAACAAATACAAACCTCGAAAAAGAACACTGCACTGTGAGAGGTCAGAGGAATCTACTACAAAACTTTGAGTGATTACAGCACCTATGCAGACACATTCCTCATATCTCATGTACTGAGGTGGCTGCTTCTAAGCCACCTTCAGTGAGCAGAGATCCAGAATCATCTTGCACCCAGCACAGTGATGAGGTTCTCCCTATAGTTAGGAAAGACTCCCAGAATAAGGCTGTAATTAAGTGAATGCAGTTTTTACAGGAGCATAAGAAACACACCTTTGGATCATAAGCCACCTTAGCACAATTACTCCATTTATGAATCTAAGGTGAGAGCATAGCCAGGTTAGTAGTGCAACCAGTGGAAAATCAATATCATGTGACAGATATCTGCCCTTCAAATAGCTTCAGTCTTCCCACTCACCTAGAAATTTTACTTTTTTTTTTTAATCTAATGTCTTGCCTTCCTATTTAACAGGATTCCTATTTGACTCCAAATGGGGGGGGTCAAGTGAAGTACAACCTTCAGCTGGCTTCCTTATCAATCTGTGCCTTGATTCATACTCTGTGGAAGATTGGCTCTGCATGGGTTAGCCACTGTTAACATCTGAGTTTCTGATGTATGATGTGGCCTCTGGTTCAAATCCTGTCTGATTTCCTCAACTAAAGCAAACACTTAACACAGATGTTTCTGTCTCACACACAAATTCTGAGGCCTGAAAACCTACATAAGAGTGAAAATTTGAAACTTATTCCTGTGTATTTTCCCAGTGTGGGTAACCAGAGAACCGACCCACATAACAAAAATAGCCTTTAGCCCAGCATTTGCAGTTCTAACAGATGTACATGGATGCACATTCTCTGCTACAACCTGGCCCTGCAATGGGGTAACTCAGGTTCTTTTTAATAGATCCACTGGGGCAGGTTAAAGTGAAACAACACTGAATGACTGGTGTTTTTATAGCTATATTTATATCATCTATATATGTATGGCAGGTTTATTTTAGAACAATTTAGTTGCAGTTGAAAGGAGCTATGTAACCGTTTTGATTATTATCTGTAGAAATATAGCAATATAAAATTATAAAAAAATATTAAGAAAATAAGGAAAAGAAAGCAGGAAAAAGTAAGGCTAAGACCACGTAGTGGAAAAATATCAACATCTGTAGATGCAGTGACAAGGCCTAATTGTTGCAATTTCAATGTCTGTTGGTTGAGGTGTTACCATTGGGGATGGAGGAAGACCACAAAATACAAAGTTTGATGGGTTACACACGCTTGGGTTCAGGTGGGAACGCCCAGGTACCTCCCATGGCAGTGGAGTTTTACACTGTCTGATGTTAACGCTGTGGGTCATCCACGGTCCTCTGGTGGAAGGCCCCAGAAGTGAGTCTGGGGAGATTTGAGGGGTCTTTGGTAGTTTATGAGTCCTTCTAAGACATGACAGCTGCCTCTTATGCCGGTGCAGTGGAACAAGTTATGCCCAATCAGAAGGGATAAACACCTTCAGGCGTACATGTGAATATCCCAATACTTCTTCCAGGGAGGAATTTTGCACTTGAGACTTATTGGGAGGACATTGGCATAATGAAAAGCATTACCTCACCTTACAGGATGTACTTCTTATCATCCTTTTCCCTTGTTTGGCTCAAAACCCAGCTTGTTGCAAAGTAAAGGTCAGTTTATCCTGGTAATCTTCCAGTGATGGGAGAACACCCCTTCTGCACCTGGGCACTTCTTATGCAGATAGAGGTTTCATCACCACACAACCAAAAATTCTCCTTATCCCTTTCAGTGACTGGAGGTGCAAATCTGACCTCAGCAAAGTACCCTACTGTTTTTGCAAATGGCTGATTACTTGAGTCATTAACATTTAACATCTCATTCTCTCACATTCTCTGAAAAAAAAAAACCAACCCAAATTGTTCAAAAATCTCTGTCTGACTGAAGACTCAGTTTTGTTGAAATACCTGAAAGTCAGTTGCATGGATAGTTACATCAAGGTCAGTGAGGACACAGTGAAGAGGTTGATGGAATTCTTGTCTCCGATAGGCATCATCAAAAACTTCAGGATCAGCTACACATGAAACAGAATCCAGTCATACTGCTGTTGTTCATGTTCTTTACACAATTACATCCACTCAATATTTCACCTCTGTTGAAGCCCTGATTCATCTCACCTATGTTTATGTACCTAACAGAGGTGCTTTAGTTGGAAATGTAAGCATACTTAACAGCTAAGGAGAGAGAAAGGCACCTCCACAGAGGTGGAGACAGCAATTCAGAATTAAGACAGTCTCAACCCGCCATAAAGGCTTGTCTTTGTCCTCTGACAACAGCCAGTGCCTACAGCAATCAGGGTCCCAAATTAGGTCCTCAGTTAATTGGGTCAATCAGGATCCGTCTGGGACTTTTTCTTAAATTAGATTTGGTGTTGATACTCTCTTTCTTGCTTGCTTCTTTTTTACGTTACCTGAAAAGAAAATTCTTACACTTGATTAGTTTTTGCTCTGTGCTACAATCTAATATAATAACACAGTGTAAGCAAATAGGTAGGTGATATTATGCTGTGATCCTGGCAGAATTTCTAAGCCAATTAGGGTCAATGTTTTACGCCTGCAGGGAGTAGGGGTAGCCAAATACTAAATGATTCAGAGAAGCAGCAGAGAGTATGGTAACAGGAACAATAGGACTGCCTTGGGTCTTTGTATTGATTTAAAATATACAGGGGAAGAAAAATGCATGCATGAGTCTAAGACTTCAGCTTCCTGGCCTACGAGGAAATGCTGATTTCAACTTGCAATATCCCTAGAGGCAATAGCTACCCAGAGGGTGTCATCTTATCTGCTGGACAGCTGTACGCCTGCAAATGCTGACTTGTCATTGCTGTATTGGCAGGGACTGTGGGGATTAGGCCAGAATTCACATGTGTGGTTAAATTCCTAAGCTGAACTTTCCAACAAATGTTGCACACATATCTTCAACACAGCAGGAACAATTATACATGAATATTATGCTTCTTTTTCAGGAGGAATGTTGACACTAATTCGTCTAAAAAAGGAATGAGCACAGGGAGTCTGCTGACTACAGAGCAGGTGAAATCCATAAACAAATGAGATTCTATCGCTACAGGAAGGAGAAGTCAGACAGTAATGATGTGACAGTAAGCACCCATCTCAAGATATCTGGGAAGAAAAAGAGCAAGGGTTAAATCACAGATGTGTCGGTTCAACATCCTTTCTTATACATTACACATCAGATGTCATGTTCAAATACCAGAGAGATAAAAAACTGTACAAGGATGCATGCAGGAGACTTCTATAGGCCCAAATACTCTCTCTATATATGCATTTTTAAAGAGTGTTAATAATAATGTTATGTAGAAGAAAATAATTAGTTTCTTGGACTAAAATAGAAATCTGTAGTGCATTGCCTCCTCAGTCTCACTCACTATCTACGCAGTGAAATTCCTGTTCAGAGATTTTAAATCCAGAGGCTCAAACAGTTCAGCTTATCTGATATTTTTGTATGCAAAACATATCATTAATTATTACTGAATTTAGCCTAATAATTACATTTGAATAAATAGTAGCCTCTTACAAAAAAAGGTCTGAGCTTTCTTGGAAGACTATAAGACATGGAGTCTGTCTTCTCTGATAGCTTTTGATTAAAAATAAATGTCTCATTTCCAGCTTGAATCGATCTAGCTTCAGTCGCTGTTTCTGGAGATGTGTTTCTTTCCTAGTCTGTAAATCTCACAGGGGTAGCACAGTGGGCCTTGAACTCAATACCTCTAGATAGCCATGTAATAAGCACAAGAATAGTTCTTTATTTTACTCAGCTGCAGTAATATTTGATGTCAGAAAGTGTGGGGGAAGGGTTTGATCTAAAGGCATTTGAGTTGCCAGTAGTTCTCCTCAGCCTACCTTAAATGAATTAATGTTCCCACTTTCAGCTGGTAAAGGAGGAAACAATGATGTGTCACATTACAGGGCAATTTGAGCCTGTTCATTATAAGTGTACAGGAGATATTTCTTCAGCAGTCCCATCATGAGAACACAGTGCAATCTAAGAGCAACAAATCACAGCAATAACCCAATGGTCAAAAAATTAATTATTATAAAGAATAAAAAAGCCAAACAATTTTAATTTATTTTTATCCTTTCAGACATAAAAATGACATTTAAAGGCAGAGTCATTACACCGTGCTTTTCACTTGGTAAACAAACAAATCTCTGCTAATAGTTTTCAACACTTCCTTTGCTATAGTTGAAACAGTTTATGTTCTTCCTACTTGATGGTTTGTTGAGAATTAAATGATAGGGTATACTTACATATCCACCCCTGTGTACTATAATATGGGTATGTTGACAGACGTAGAAGTAGAGGTAAGGATTGGCACAATGCCTCTATGCCACGCGAAGACTCGTGCTTTAAAAACAAAACCAAAAAAACTCAAAACCAATCCAAACCAAACCAAACGAAACCAAAAACTCCTCAGTCTAGCGTGCTGCAGCTTTTTAAGAACCGCTCTTCTGTCAGTTCTGCTAGCCTACTCTGTAAAAGGAGGAGCAGATCTGGACTTGGGCATTATTGACTTGAGTAAATATGCGTGTAAAAATAGGAAAACCTGAAATTAGTCGACCTCCAGTTTGGTCTCTCTGGTCCCATATTGCTGGATGGTAGCTAGTGAAAGGAAAGGAGAGGAACATTTTTACTTCCTCAGACAGAAGAAAAGAGGTAAGTGATGCACCTATAAAGCTAGGTAGGGCACATATTCCCTTGCTGTAGAATATATAGTGATGTTCCTCAGGATCAGTATTGGGCCAGTCCTGTCTAATATCTTTATCTATGATTTGCACAAGGGTTCCTTCAGTGTTCATTCAGACATTTTGCAGACAGCACCAAACTAGGCAGGAGAGTTGATCTGCTGGAGTGCAGGAAGGTTCTGCAGAGAGATCTGAACAAGCTGGATCAATGAACTGAGGCCACCTGTGTGATATCCTACAAAGTCAAGTGTTGGGTTCACCTCTTCAGTCAACAACCCTGTGCAATGCTATGGGCTGGAGAAAGAGTGGCTGGAAAGCTGCCCAGTGGAAAATGACCTGGAGCTGCTGTTTGACAGGGGCTGAGTATGAGCCAGAATGGAAGGCCAATGGCATCCTGGCTTGTACAACAACAGTGTGACCATCAGGACCAGGGCAGTGACTGTCCCCCCTGTACCTCAGCATGAGGTGAGGCCACACTCTCATATCCTGTGTTCAGTTCTGGGCCTCTCACTACAAGAGAGACATTGAGGGGCTGGATCATGTGTCAAGACTTAAAGAATGCAATTAAAATGTCTTAAAACACTGTCAAAGAGGGAAGGTCACATAAAATAAGCCACTGCAACAGGCACAGATGGAAAAAAGGAAGGCACTTATTTCAGGCCTAAACAAGGTGAAAGTTTTGGAATTAGCACACTGGACATTATACCACTGTGCAGAGAGTGGGAAAAGCACAGATGGTAACAACAGGAAAGTGCCAGGCCTGGTGAGGCAGATCTGCCTTGGAAAAAAATTTCCCACCATGGCAAAGAAAGGAAGCAAGTCTTTGTACACATAGCATCCCAAGTTGTGGGAACAGCATCTATGCCTCTGGATACCCAGGACTTGGACTATATAAAAGTGGTACCTCCAGAAGAACACTTTGGGGACCCCCATGACTGAGCAGACCAGAAGAAGAAGGGCCAGATATGGATGTGATCCAGGAGTCCATGATGATGACTATAATCTCTCTCTGTTTCTCTTTCTATCCTTCTCTTTCTTCCCCTCATCTCTTCCTAGTTCTCTTTCTCTCTGTCCTTACTTAAGTAAAATCCCTGCTATTGACTTTGTCATATACTCTCCTTTGCACGTAACTCAGACAGAGGAATCTTTTAATAATCAGACCCTAACATTATTTTGGAAGTGGGAACATAACAGCCTGTCCAGAGAAGAACAATTAAACTGGGGGAGGGTCTGGAGCACAAGTCTTAGGAGGAGCAGCTGAGGGAGCTGAGGTTGTTCATCCTGGAGAAAAGGAGGCTTAGGCAGAGCCTTATGTCTCGCTTCAACTGCTCAAAAAGAGGTAGCAGTCAGGTGTGGGTCAGTCTCTTCTCCCATGTACCAAGCAACAGAACAAGAGGAAATAGTCTCAAGTTGTGCCAGGGGAACTTTAGATTGTATATTAGAAAAAAAATTTCTTCCCTAGAAGGGTTGTCAAACATTAGAACAGGCTGCCCAAGGAAATGGTGAAGTCACTGTCTCTGGAAGTATTTAAGATATGTTGTGCTTAGAGATGTGGTTCGGTGATGGTCTTGGCAGTACTAGTCTAATGGTTTGGTTCAGTGGTCTCAGAGGTCTTGTCCCGCCTAAATTATTTTATGATTGTATATTACATGTTTTGAAGTAGTGACAGATTTGTTAACAAAGTCAGAATAAAACCAACAACTCCCAAAATGCCCTTTAAAGTCTTTCATTTTAGGTTGTCACGAAATAAAAATATCTTTGATTATCACCCAAGTGATACGCAGTTAAATTAGGAATGCTTATCTCCTGCTTCTAACAATTTATGCCACAAGTTATGGTATGATAACCTTATACCTGAAAGTTACTGTATATGACAGTACATCACACTATCCTGCTTTATATATTTCTGTCTCAGGAGCAAGGGTATCCCTGATGAGGACTGAGTGGTGTCACATGGTTGCAGAAGACAAGAGCTCACAGAGCCAAGCTTTCCCAAGAATTCCTAGAAGTATCTGAGAATTAGAACACAGTGAGCCATTTTAGCTGTGGAATGATTTTAACTACATTTGTTTTTGCAAACATTTATATTGAGTATTTTTGCCATTGTAATCAAAAGATTACTGTACATTTTCTATTTCCACTTTCAGGTGTTTCTACGATTTCTGTGTATTTTCTTTTCTATTTCAACTGAACACTTTTAACAGAAGCTAAAATTCTCATCACAAGTATAAGGATTTTTTATTGACAATTTGAATTGTTATTTTTCAGAAAATCTTGGAGGGTTTTTTTAAATCAAGGAGCTACTTTTTAATACAAATTAAAAAAACAAAACCAAAAACAAAAACAAAAAAACCAAACCTACAAACCAAAAAACCTTTAGAAAAGCAAAGGAATGTCCAAAAAGTAAAAAATAATTTTGAAATTAAACACTTAAAGGACTGCTCAACTTAAAATATGATTCTTAATAATCCACATATTTTCTTGTTTACTAGTAAAAAACTGCTTGACATTATTGCGAATGTAGTGATAAAGCACAGTCTGAGTGTGGCTACTCCACTTTCACAGCCATTTGTGGTGCCAGAATTATATTCCATAGAGGTACAGAGGTGCAAGACTGCAAATGGGCTAGATCTAGTAATTCATTCACACTACATTTTGCAGTAAAGAGTTTCCATCTATTTAATAAATTATGTGTCTATTTCGCATAAGGTCAAAATCATGCCCTTTGAACTTATCAACAACCTCCTTTCTTTCTTGAGATTAAATTGCTGAGGATTTATTTTGTGTTGGAGTACTTCAACACTCTCTGTATTCTCTCTGTTAGTTGTCTAATGTTAGTGAACCCAGAATGATCTCACTTTATAAAAGTGAAGTTATACTATATGAAACCCATTATTGAGAACTATAGTTAGGATTTTTAGATCTGTGTTTAATAGCGAAACAGATCTTCAAGATTAACATACCATTAAAACTTTTCAGGTGTAGGCATTAATGTGATAATAATATCCCACAGAAATAAGAGGCTTATCCCCATTTGACAGTCCATTAAATGTATCTGCATCACTATTAGTAGTATTAAAATTGTGATTTCAATCACAGTTGTTATTCACTGTACTAGGACCTGTAGAGATACACATTAAAAACATTACACATTATCTACTACAGTTAGAAAATAAATCATTCTAATATCTATTAGGTAATCAGTATCAGTAAGTTAATATCCATCAGTTTAGTAGTTAAGCAGTGAATTTCACATGTCATAAACCTGACACATTCACAGAGAAAGCTATGCTAGCTCTTCATAGCATTAGTACCCCAAGCTGAAACATTACAATTTCTGAAGCTGACTCTTGTCTTCTTCCCCCTGCCCAATTTTCTTTCCTTTATAAACACTTTAAAGTTGCTTCCTGTTAAAATGCTTGATTTTCAAAATTGAATCAAGGTGAACCTTTTAAAGGGGAGTGTGACCAACTGTCGAATGCAAGGCTGTCCAAAGAGACTTGACCATCAACATGGGAGAGGCAAAACTGTCCAACTCCTTCTTCTATGGCATAATTAATTGCTCTGAAAACTCAGGTTTGGAATAAAAGAGGATGTTAAGGATCTGATTATGCTCCAAGTGTCAGTAAGAATGCAGCAGATTAAGTTACAAAGCATCAGAGGCAAGTGGCCAAAACAGAATGTTGATGAGCTGAATGGAGCTTGCCAGAGGGAGAGGTACATACAAAATGTTGTTTGTTTGGGTTTTTACATGCTTAGAATTTTTGGGGACTTAGTGAGTTATCTTTGCAGCATTTCATGGTAAGTGTCTGCTGTCACATAAACTGAATCAAGGACCAAAATGGAGATAGGTGTGTACCATTAAAAGTTTGGAATGCTGCTTTTTTTTTTGAGCTTGATCAAAATAAGACTGATTGTGCCTTGAGACACTACATCCAGAGAAATTTAGAAAGTTCATTCTGTTATTAAAAGATTCACTTAAGAGGTTCTAAATTAGGAACTGTATGCCAGTAATCCTGTAGTGGTTGTGTAAGGACGTCAGGCTTGGGTGAACTCTTGGAAATTATAAACTCCATTCCTTTTTTGCCACACATAACCCATATAATGCTTTACACTGGTCACAAACACAAAAGATCTGTCCCTCTGACTATATATTCTACTCTAAGAAAGATTTAGCCTTGAATTCCTCAGGTACAGAGTCTTCAACAGAGGAAAATATCCAGAGAAGGGAGAAATACTTCTATAACATCCCATAAATCCTTGTACAAGTGGCATGAACAAAAAAACATATTAGAAATTATAAAGGAGAGTATGCACAAAATAATTATTCTCAGACTCACTGGATTTCAGAAAGGGCATTTTCATCCAATACACATTAGAGTCAAAAGGGTTGCCTAAATTGGGATTGAAAGAAGACTCATAGATCGAATTAGTGACTTCACAAGTAATTACTTCTCCCTAAAAACTGACTCCTGTGCATAATATTGCTCTCATTTTCCCCACTGACAATTTTGGTTCTCCATTTTGTATGATAATAAAAATGTTTATGGCTCTCTTGGAACCGTTTCAACTCTGTTCTACCTGAGTTAAAAAGAGATTATTGAGACAAACCTTCTTTAGAATTTTTCTAGTCTCAGGAAATCTTACTCAGCTAGTGATGTCACACCCATGGAGAAGAAGAGATTAAATTTATTTTACTGACTTCTGAAGCATGTGGAGAAAAGAATCACTGAAATAAAAAAAAACCCCATAAAACCACATTTTTGGGGATTAATAAATAATGCAAGAAGGAATCTGCAGCTGCTCTGGAAGTGGGTGATTTCTGCAGTAATTCTGTATGTCCTCTCTTACTTATAAAATTCAGATAAAAATCTGAAATTCACTTAAGTATATAGTAAAGATGATGTAATGAACTCTTATTTTGCTTCTATTCATATTACTCTCTATTCATGATCTTTTCAATGTTTAATCTTCTTTACATTATTAGACTTTTCAATCATCATGACTCTGCCCTTAATTTATTTTCTATTTGTTCTTCAATTTCTTTCTTTCCATGAGTACTTCCAAGATGTTTTGTGAATTAAAATAGAATAAGAAAGGGGAACCTGCCTAAATCACATAGGTTTATATAAATGCCTGATGTCATGGGCTTAGAAATTGGCCTGGGAGATTATCCTCACCCTCTGCTCAGACTTGTGAGAAACATTTAAAGTGCTGTGTCCAGATCTGGACTCCTCAGTACAAAAGAAATGTAGACATAGCAGAAAGAGTCCACTCAAGGGACATGATGATGATGATTAAGAGCTTGGAGCATCTGTCATATGTGGAGAGGCTGAGAAAGCTGGGACTATTCAGCTGGAGAAGATAAACTCAGAGGGATCTTATAAATGTTTTTAAATTCTTTATGAGAGAAGGAAAAAAAGATGGAGCCAGACTCCTTTCAGTGGTGCCTGATGACAAAACAAGAGGTAGTGGGCACAACCTGAAAAATAAGGAATTACATTTAATTATAAGAAACACATTTTTTGGTTTTATAAGATTCTTCAAAGAGAGGTTGTAGAGTCTCCAACCATGGAGAAATTTAAAATCTGATCAGATACAACCCTGAACAAATTTCTGTGGGTGCCTCTGCTTGAACAAGGTGGTTAGACTGTTTGATCTCCAGTGGTGCCTGCCAAGTTCAGCCATTCTATAACTGTGTACCAAACTGCATAAGGCTGAAATACTGCCATCAAATCAGTTTGTGTTTACTTCTTTTTGCCAAAATTGAAAGTTTCCTCTGGAAAACACAATAATCTCTAATGTTAACACCAGGCAAGAAAAATCTGTGGTTAAGACATTATTCCTTAATGCAAAAGTTACTTGTTTAGCTTTCCTTCAGAATAGGATTCATTTAAAATGCCTAAGACATATTTAGATCTTTGTTGCCTGAGAAGCTTGTTCTCTGAAACCAGTGGCAGTTCTGAATCATAACTATAACTATATATTACAAACTGCAACAGAGAGAAAACTTCCCTTGAAATGACAGATATGGAGTTAGAATCATAGACTCATAAGGGCTTTCAAGATCAATTCCAATTGTTACCCCGGTGCTGCCATGTTACCAGAACTAAGCCATGTCCCCAAGTGCCAACATCCACATATTTTTTTGAATACTTATGTGTGGATACAATCATAGGGTGTATGCAGCGGTCAGGGATTTACTCAGTTAGAGAAAACCTGCAGAAAGCTTCACAGTGTCATAGGATTTTTATTTATATGCTTCAAATATAACGGCTGCTTTTTATAAAACTGCTTATTTTTTATTTCCAGTTACTCAAGCATAACCATACACATAGACATATGTCCACTTACAAGACATCAGTTTGTAAAACTCTGCTTTTACTTCAGTTTGATCAAAAATATTTTAATAAAACTTGTCTTTTCAATTAAAAGGCTAAATTCTCTTTGAGATGAGAAGCTTCAAAAGTGTTGCCTATGGAGACAGAGCTGTTTGCCTTTAAACTGCGACATTACAAGGACTGTAGAAGGCTTTGGATTCTTGCTGGGCTTTAAATCTTGGATTACATCATAATTTATTTAACACTACTTGAAAAGAGCAGAGGTTGTAGAAAGTGATATTAATTGTTCCTTCTTTCTTTTAGGTTTTGTATTTCAACCAGAACTATGTTTGACAATGAAAAAAAAATCAATAAAATCTCTTCTATAAGTAAACAACTACAGTAAACAGCAAGTCTGTTGAGAAGGTATAAGCACTAACAACTCAGAAGTATAGAGTAACTGCTAGTGTTAACATATAGGTATATGGATTTGTATACTGTATGAGCTGAAAATACATTAACCTGGACTGGAAAACNCATATACTATATTAATATAATATATAATATGTATATACTATATAAAATAAATACGTTTGTAATAAAGATAAATGTGTTAATTTCATTGTATAAATAAAATAGAAAAGTGATTCATATAAAAGTAATATAAAATTAAATTATTGTTACCAAAAATGGCCATGCCAATAAAAACTCTTAGTCTGAATGCAACTAATTTCACACATGAGCTTAGTATAAACAAATATGTACACAAGTGTTTCACTTTACCTGGACTGTTACATTCATAAACTTCTATAACATAGATTTCTGTAAGCTACAGTATTTTCAGTGTAACTCCTAAAGCTGGTAAATCACTATGCTCTTCTGCCATAAGGAAGTCAGACGTGAAAGTTCTGGGCAGATAACACAGTAAGACTTTCTTCTTAACTCCTCTTTAAGAGCTAGCTCAAAAACATGGAGTTCTGATGTCTGCTTAACATAGTGCAGCTACTAAAAGATTATTTAAAAAAAATTGTATAATTGCCTTTCCCTTTTTTAGTTGTCTTTTGCTTTCAAATTCCAAGCTTGATCTCCTTTTGCTGTACTGCAACTCATCCAGTGTATTTTAAACAAACCTTTGATCTTGCTCTCTCTCCCATAATTAAGCTATCCATATGTCTATGTAATTTTAAGAAATAATGGCAGTGGGTTTTCTTTGTTGTTGGTGGTGGTTTTGTTTGGTTTATTGTTTTTTTTTTCCCATTAGAAAATAAAGTTCCCATTAGAGAACCTTATTTTCCCTTGTTTTCTTGAAAACAATGGGTTTTCTTAGTATGATCCATCATACTGAGTATTTTATCTGTTTCCTCAACAGTTTCCCCTGTATTATTGTTCTGGATTCTACAAACCCTTTTCCTGTATTCTTGTCATGGCTGATGGACATGTGAAAATCATGCAGCAATCCGTTCAATCCATCTGTACTACAGAAGCCTCTCCTTAATGTTTCATAACTGTGCAGGTGGCAATTTAATAAAAGCTGCAGATTTGGAAGTGATTAAAAAAAAAGGTCTTTGTAGCACATCAACTCAAGGGTAATTAATGAATTTTCAATAAATATCATTAATTTACTGATGAACTTCCAGCTCAATTCTAATTGAATTTCATACTATTGCACACTCACACTGTTGCAAATTTGGAAATCTCTGATTAAACTAATGGTGATATTGCAGCAAAACTGTTGATGGCAGAAGAAACAGCGCACACAGTACTTGAGATCAAGATCTGTGTAGTAGAAAAGGCATTTAACTACCTCAGTTTTTCACCAAGCAATTATCACTTTTCACAAAATGCTGTTTAGAGGCTAACATGCCTTGTTCATCAAAACCAAACAGGAGAAGTTACACTGGTATTTGACTTTCAGATACTCTGCAACAGTGCAAATGTCAGACATTAAGCTCAAATGAGGATGGTTTACTCAGTGAATATAGTAAGTACAATCTCCAGGTCAGGGGAAAATATAAATGATAGATCAGTGGAGTAAGTGGCTACTACTTGTCTGCTTTTTAGTTGCAATCACATTTCTTGTTTCCCCATCCACATTTTCATTTCTACAAAGGCATACTTTTTGGAATCTTTCTTTGGTCTTCATTGCCATTTGGCTGGTCTTTGTACTCAATAATTCAGCATAAATAAGTTATATGCTACTTGTATCTAATTTCTCTACATTTTTGTATTACTTTATTTTGTGCTCTAGGAAAAAAATCTGTACTGACAGACTTCTAATTTGAGAAGTTAAAATATATAAATATGCAGATAAGAGGAATATCTATGACTTTTTTCATTTTTACTGGTAAAACTCTTTTTTTCATACAGTTTTCAGAGAGTTAATAAAAACCAGAAAGGTGTCATGTTAAGCATTAGCACTGAGCTGCAAACCATTCATTAATGGCATTGTTGCTTCACCCTGAAAAGGGTGTTGGATTGGGTAAGCTAAAGCAACACTTAAATTTGCAACTTTTAAAGCAACATATGTATAGCAGTATAAGAGCTTACTGACAAGCCATAGAAATATAAAATATAGACCCTGTAGCTTCAAGACGCAATTCACTTCTCTTCTTGAGGGGTGCTGCTAATTTCTGTTAATAATAAAATAGAACAGAGCTTTTTATTTCTAGCTACAGGACAGCTGTCCCTTTTTTTAAAGATGGGGAAGAGATGGCACAGAGAATAAAGAGGACAGCAATTTTTCATCCAAGAGGTTGAGCAGTTTAAGAAAGCTCAGCATTTGTAGTGCTCAGCTCAGACTGCAAACTACTAGAAATAGATTACACTGAGCATGTTCAGCCATTCGAGTGTTTTGAACACCAAGCAGCTGGGCAAGAGCTGTCTTTAGCTATGATGTTGAATACATCATTAACCCAGAAGCACACACACTTCAGCAAAGTTAATTATCCTTCAGTGACTAAAGTAGCATGACCATTGCTTGTTTATCAAGTTACATATGAGGTACCCAAACTAGCTACAACCTGAAAAACATTCAGTATTCTTTTGATTCCTGTTCATGTTTTCAGACAGTAAAACCTGTATATAGCAGGTGCTGCTTTTTTTTTAAGTGAAAGTCATTCAATTTTGTCCATATAAATTACCTTTCAAATATTCATATCAAACTTCTGTGCCAAAATGGAATCCAGATTTCAGAGCCAAGTGAGTTTCCTTAAGCATCATTTCTCTCACAGAATGATTAATTCACCACGGTGTGTGTAATATATGCAGAGGGTAAACTATTTCTCTTCTCCTACAGCATCTTTTCATTGCTGGCAGCATGTTCTTACATCTTGACCCATCATACATTTACATGCTATTTTCTTCACATCTGCTACTTCTGTATTCATAGCTTTAATCCCAGCAGCTCTTTTCTAGTGTTCCTGTGATTGCCAAAGTGCACAAGTAAATCCTGCTGTAAAACTCCGTGTTCCAGGAGGTTCTAGCTGCTCCCTGTGGAAGGATGGTAGTTATTCACACACTGAAGGACCAGGTTTTTTTTCTGTGTGAACTCAAAAGCTGCGATCTTTAAAGGCTGGAAGAAACAAAGCCTGTTATTACTCTAGACAGAATTATTTGTGAAATCTGCCAGCCCAGTGATCTTCTGCTGCCTTGTGTGCTCTGCATCCTCTTGGCATTGCATTTAAATAAATGAATACAACCATTAATGGATCACCTGCTTTAGTCAGGTGAGGCTACAAGTGTATTACTTAGAAAAAAAAGGAGAAAGCATAGGGGAAGCTAATAAAAAAATGCAAGAGTATAAGTCTTTTATTGACTGTTACATTGACTTTACCGGCTTCTGGCTCTAGGAAGATTCTGTAGTCTTTCAGATAGTTTTCTATGCAAAAAACATGGAAGATCCAAGTCTTGGAAAAATACAGAGGCAGTACCTGAAATGGTATCCTGAAGCTGTTTTGTTTCCACTGCTGGGGCATTTGGCAAGTGCTTAGCATTGCAGCAGGCTGTTCCGTAAAAGGCAGCAATCTGGCCGCAGAAATGTTGGTGAGGGCAGTAATTTTCTGTACCATTAAGGAGCTTTAAGCTCTGGAGTTCAGCCCATCAAATCACAGCAGGAAAATTACCTGTTAGGCCTTCCAAGTGTGCCTGCACTGACCTTATTGGTATTCAAGCCCTAATGCTAGGATATAGGAGGCAAATTGGCCTCCTTAATGTCACATGAAACAAAGAACATTTAACAAAGAGTCTCAGATTCAATATTCAGCTCCTGCTTGTCTAGCCCATGTTGTGGGTTCACTTTTGTGTTTATGGAAGTAGTCAGATACATTGAACTACAGCATTGCTGCTAAGGGAGCAGGAAGACTTCTGTGGACCTTTGCAAAAGAAGGCCCTCTGGTCATTGCAATATCAAAGGATACTGCATGCAAAGATGTATATCAAACAAATTTATATGACAAAACCTCCAGGGTTTCCGAACTGGAATAATTAATATGCAATCATATTATTTCCCAAATTTGCAATGACAAGCAGTGCTCCAGAGCTTCTGCATGAGCCCATACAGTCTTGATTTCCTTGACCCTCGTGCCTCCAATGTGAGTGGGATGCCAGCACTCCCGACTGAAGAAGCTACACTCCTTCCCCAGAAACTGGCCACCTCTCATTGTCACAAACACGTGATAATAATTCTGACATTGGAAAATCAACTCTGCCTGGCAGTACTGGAGGACTGTCATGGTCTGCTGAGAATTTTTTACCTGTCATTGTGGGCATATGAGAAGAATGGTATTTTTGACAGGGAGAAGAGAGAGACAGTGACTCCTTGTGGGCTGGGGGCTCTCTGGGAGGGTCAGGGTCTCCCCATAATGGGCAGTCAGGATTTGCTCCATTGCCCCAGCCAAGAGCAGGGCAGCTGGGAGGGTGCCAGAAGCAGCCCCAGCCCTGGGCATAGGCCATCTCCCTGGGGATAATGGTGGGTTCAGTGGGGCCCATGGCCAGCCAGGCAGGGCAGTGCTGGGAGGAGCTGGGGACCAACATTTCACACCTGTGGAAGGGACAGGGCTGAAGTGGACAGGGTGGTGAGAAGGCAGGGTAAGACAATCAGGGTCCTTGGTACTCTCAGAATCCTGGCAGTTTTGTCCTGCAGGGAGTGAGATTTCCAAGCTGGGCTAGACCCATTTTGTTAACCATCATCTATCTGCACCATCCTGCCTCTGAAGAAATAGTTTATTTATCCATTTTCCTTCCTTTGAAGGGGATTAGACCCATTATTTTTAATGATAATGTGAAAAATGCTAACAATACACATCACATCATCACAATACTCTGAGAGTTAGTGTGCCCATGTACTGCTTGGTCCTTTTTTCTTTTCAAAATTGTACAGTAGCCATTGCTTTTTCCTCTTTATATGGAAGAGTCCCTCCTCTCTTTGTCTAATATAGAATACAAATATATAAAAGGCCCCAGTGAGAGATGTTTTCTCCTCTCTCCAGCTGCAGAGTGATGGTGGAGTGCTTATTTAGACAGCTGAGGTTGGAGTTGCATCCAAAATAACTTTCATTATAATAAGACAGGACAAAGTACTTGAATGCAACAGTCCGACAAAGAAAATGCTTGCTTTTTATATCAAATATATATCATTCAAAGCACCTCATGTTTCAAGAGCTTTCCCAAGCCCACAGCAGGGCAGGACTCAGCCTGAACTCCTGATGACTCTCTGGCGCCTGTGCATCTGGCACCCCAAAGCCATTTGGCTTTAGTTTACATTCACAAGCAGGATTCTGGATATAAAATAATACTTCATGGGCAAAAACTGAATTAAAAATTGTATCCTGTGTAACTGAAGCTGTATTTTTTGTCAGCTCTATATGTAAATGGAATATGCGTGTGCTCTTCAGTGCTCTATAAAGTTGAAGTATTTGATCCACCAGAGTTTCTTACACATTCATGGACTTCTTTACCAATTCGTACAGATGGAAAGTGTTCTGTGAAATCACATGAATCCATGGTCAAGAGAGGCCTGGAAAGTAGGAAGTGCCTGAATTCATTACACATATTGTAGTTTGGATGAGTGATGGATTACTAGTGCACGCACGGTTTATTGGATTGTGAAATACCAAGGAACATCTTTCAGTGTTAGCTTATAGAGAGCTAAAGCAGCTTTCCACATGCTTTTTAATATATCTGGGGTGAAGGGACTGCTAATCCATATGGAGTATATTGTGCTTGATTAGTTTTATGTAGTGTGTTGTGTAAGGGTTGATTTATTTGCTGAATAAAATATCAACTATGTGTAACACTGTGCTTTCTACTTTGGGGACATGCAGTGCCATTTAATTGGCTTGTGTAGATAGCTTGCTGGTTTTTGATACCTTAATAAAAGCTTCTGGTACACCTGTCTCTCCACATTTCCTTACAATTAAGTGGATGGCAATATGGTCAACAACGAGTGCTTAACAAGCACAGAACTTTATTAAACTTCCATTTATGAACCAAGGAAAAATTAGGAACAATGAAGTCAGAGTAATCAATGCTAAAAAGAAGTAAATAAGCCTTTAAACTAACTTTTGAAGTTTAACTTGCAGAAGTGAAGTAAGTGAAAAAAGGAAAAAGCAAGCAACTTGGTTGTGATATTCTTGGCCATCAGCATCCCTTTGTTTTGTTTTCCCATTTCACCCCGTCTGAAGCATTTTTCATCATGAATGTGCACTCTGATTTGTCCTTGAAATTTTGTTTGGTTAATTTCATGTGGGTTATGTAGTTATCATTTGTACAAACAAAATATTTCTTTTTTTTTTTTTTTGTCCCTTTCACGATCTCATGGCCCTAACTCTGATGCAGAACCATAAGTAGAAATCAGTCCAATTAGTCAGGAAATGTCCCCACTAGAGCATCTCAGTATGTTTGATTTTACTGGTCACACCAGCTAAATCTCTAGAACATCATTCAAAGAGCCAGTTTTACTGTTACATTATATTTAAATATATTTTTATTTTGCAACAAATTCAGTGAGTACCAAAAAAAACTTTTTCAGCATTGGGACTATCCTGGGGTGACTTTATGATGCTCATATTCCCATTAATCTGTTTAGCCCAGAAAGTTACAAAAGAGAGAAAACAGCTAAACAAATTAACCTTGTTAAGATTAAGCCCCAAATCACAGTCATTTGTATTCTCTTCGAACATATTTCAGTCCTAACTTAAAATTAACACTTTTTTTCCCCCCTTTCTCTTTTATTTTCTAATGGATGCTTTTTTCTCCTTCTTTCCCCTTCTTCTGATGTTGCATAATAGATTGAGTAAAGGCTCTAATTTTTTCTATACAGAGCATCCCTCCTTTGCTTCTGACTAGGTGCTATTTCTTTGCAATGGAATATTGCATCATCATCCAGGGCTGTACCATGATACTTTTGAGGTTTGTATCACTTCTTTACATCCCTTTTCTCAGCTCTTTAATTATAAATATCAATTAACACCTTCCTGGCTTCTGGTATCTTCTCCTTCTTATAGGCTTCTGGAGACACAGGAACATAAGAATGGCTATAACAGGTCAGATTAAAGGTCCACTTGGCCCAATAGCTGTCAATAACACCTAAAACATGTCCTGGAGAAAAATATGAAGATAAGAAGCAGACAGAGGTGCTCCCTTCTTCTTCCCTCCCCAAGCACCAAGTAATATGCTGCCATGGACTATCTGAACCAGCAATGACATTTTTATTCTTAATTGCCTTTGATGAATGTTGTTTCCAGGAATCTCGTAAAACCTTCTGTGTCTTATTCTGAGATCAGTAAATGCATAGATGTCATACTAAGCACTCTTTTTTTTCCCCTCCTGGAACATTATGTATAGGTTAACCAGTCCAGAAATATACCACAACTAATTAGGAATGGGTTGGTGAGATTTAGCAAAAAAAAAAATCCCTTCTTTCTTTCTCACTGCTTTTCATATTTTTAGTTTTGTGAGGATAGTACGTAGCTGTGTAGACCCTCCTTTCTCAAACCCTAATAGACATCTACCTGCATTAGCAGCAGAGTCATCAGTCCATGTGAGCTTTGCCAGTGGAGCCCTGAAACAATGACAATGAACTGAGATGTATCATATACTTGAGGCCACTCAATACACTCAAAATTGGACTTTACATCTAAATTTTGCTGTATATTCCTCTGTAGCAATATGCAACCAGAATGACTGTAAAACAGTAAGATCATTAAAATCAGTTATTTTTCAAGCATGTATCAGGAAAAATGTTTTAATATTTCTGCCTTGCTGTCCTCCTTCATATTTTATTAATGTAGCTGCAGTTCTTTCTTGCTGAAGCAGTTTCCAAGTTAAGTATAAAAATCAGGAAATTAGTCTTTAATTTGCCTTTCATTTACATTCCTGTGTCACTTGAGTCATGGTTTCACAGTTTTGAAAAGAAATAAGCTTTCTGTTCTTAAACTCCCTTCAGTGTGAACCTTGAAAGCTTCATTTCAAGAAGCACATGAAAATAATTTCCAGTTAGAATCTAGCAACATGTTAAAATAAAGATTATTTATCAATTGGTCTTGGTTCCAAAACTGAAACCTCTAGTCAATGAAAAATTATATTTTAGAGAAATCTATTGCTCTCTGGGTCCCTTCTGTGCTCCTGTGGGTGATTTTTGAGGAGTCTGGAGAGCAACATACTAGGAATAAAAATAGAAAAGCAAAAAAACCCAAATTCAGCTAATTTTTAAGAATGCTTAAATCTACATAAAAGATAATGCATAGAGCATTTGGGTGAAGATGGAGACAATCTGCTTAGCTGCAGAAAAGGAGAAGACAAAGCAAACCTTTCTCCAAACCTTTCTCCAAAACTGACTGAGAATTTCAAGATAAAAACAAAACAAAAATCACAGTAATTCAAAACTAGAATCATCAAGATATGATGCTCTCTGCTTCCAGGCTCAAGGCTGAGAAGAGGAGGAACCAATAAACCTCTTATTCCCATTTCTACATTTCTCCTCATCCTTTATCCCATGGGAAATATACAAACTTTTAGGAAAATTGTTTCTTACTGCCTTGGGTTTTGGGGTTTTGTTTTGTTTTGTTTTCTTTTCTGTTTCTTTGGTTGTTTGTTTGTTTGGTTTTTTTTGTTCCTGTTGAGAATTTTATAAAGACATCAATGATATAGCAAAATACATCTGCATTACATGAAATATTACAGCTCCATGAGAAAATTAGTGGTGTTGAGTATTAGAGAAAAAAAAAATCATATTTAACTAAAAATCTGCTTTAGATTTATTTTAGTGGAAAAAATACTATTGTTTTCCATACTTTAATTTTAATACTTGCCTTTTATATCAAGAAACTGAGATTTTTTTTTCCTCCTTGTAATACATTTTTTTTTCATTTAGAAGTGCAGAAACTTAGTAAAAAAATATAATGCTTTCTTCTTTCTTTGAAACGCCTTGTGAAATGAATTTTGCTTTTTTTCTTCAGCAGTCGTGCTGTGACAGTAGATTCTGTAAATCAAAGGATAACAGTAACTATTAAATAGGCTTCAACAATTCTTACTTTGCACATCCTGGTCTCACCTTTGGGGCACAGATTCAGAGTCTGGGAAGAATTTGTACCACACAGTCTGCACCTGTTGAGTGTGATGGTGTGCTCCCTGTCCCCCAGTCAGACCTTTAATTCCCATAACCCTGCTCCAGTGATAACTACCTGTGGCAGTCCTAATGGATGTGACTCGTCATGATGGCTGCATCCCTCTTGAAGTGGATTCAGGGGAGGTGGGAAATACAACAGCCAAGGGCTAATTTGCACATGTGCCAAATGAAATATGGCTTGTATGCAAATATTAGACAATCATCTTACTCCATAAATAGTAAGGGCCCAGGGCCTGTTTAACTCTCCTTCATGGCTGTGGGCTGCATGCCAGGATCTCCCCTGGAGCAGGGACACCTCTCAAGGTTATACTCCCAGTGTGATAGATTCCTTATAGCATCAGACACTCAGTAAGTGAATTGGGAATAAGCAAGATGAAATATTGTAATCTTTGCTAAATGATGTAAAGGACAGATTGCGCATATATCATAATTTACACAAAAAACATTGCAAGTCTAGGACTTGGAGTGAATCCAGCTGCACACTGAGAAGGAGTTTAAAACACAAGGGGGTCCTTTCTGAACCTCATGACTCAACAGGAGGATCTCTCTCACAGTTTTGTCTCACTTTGTCGTCTGTGCAGTAAATACTTGTGTATCTTGCCATCAAATCTCATTATACCGCCTTTGCATTTACTACTGAGTTTTGTTATAACAATAAAGTATATTGTTTCTTCTCTCCTAGGAGTGAAGTGTATTATTTCACCTGTTACACTGAGAAAACATTACTTGAATATCTCTCCTAAAGGTCCAAGTTCTCTCTGTTTTCCTCAATCTTGAAACTTACCAAGAGCACGGTAGGCAAATAACAATCTGCACTAAGAGGCTTTTTAATTCTACATGTAATATCTAATTCAAAATACACAAGAGTACTGAGAGTAGGAACTACTAAAATGAAATAACACAAATCTCACACACTTTGGGATACAATCTTATTGTTTAGGATGATAAAACCATGTAGAGTGAGCTAAAAGGTTTTGAACTCAATGTAAAAGACAAATGAATTTTTGAATACGGTAAAGTTGAAACAATCTGTTCCTCAGGAAAAATCCAAGAAGTGTGAGGAAAAAAGGCCTGTAAAAAACCAAAAAGCTCTCAAAAAACAATGAATGCAGTATAAGGATCTTACACAAAACAATTAGGAAAAGTTGCAATGTATTACAAATAACAGGTAGATTAGGAGTGAGATTCAATTACAGAGAAAACAGTTAATGTAGTTTAGAAAGATTTTCTACTGTACAGTGTAGACTGAGAAGGGAAATTGTCTCTCAGGAAAAAAAAAGTAAAATTTCATTATCTAACTTATCCAAGTCCTTATGATAACTTTTACTTTTACCTTAAATAAAAGGCTGCACTTACGTGAGTTACCACTCTGAAGATCAAGACTTGAAACAGAAAGTTCAGTGAGGAAAAACACACACACTCTGGTTTCAAAAGCCATCTTCTGACATGCTTATCCAAGCACCCTGCTTTTCTTAAATTCATTTGGAAAATGTCTATATGTAGGAGAATGGATCAGAAACATTTAATTTCCCAGATGACTGCTCTAACCACTAGCATTGGGACAATTTTTAGTTGTATTAGTTGTGATAATATTTTCTTCTTTTTTGCCTTTACACAAATGGTCTCCTTCCTGTATCAGACATTAAGAATGTTTTGTTTTAATCTTAGTTGCACTCCTGTCCTTTAAGATTTTATACAGTTATATTCCTTTTCACAATATTTCAACATGTTCATCAATATTTCATTATTTAAGCAGATTTTTGGGACTAAGGTGGATCAATGTCTATAGCAAAGGAAAAGGATCACCTTTGTCATTATATCCATACTGCAACAGTCAAGACACTTCTTAAAAATTCTGTTTCTTCTGGAAAGGGACTGAATATACCTCTTAATTCTGATAAAGTGCCCTCAATAGAAAGAATTTCTTCTATTTCTTACCCATCTCACACTTTTATATTTTATTTCAAAGTAGATTTTGTTGACTAACAAATATTTTTAATGGCATTATTTGTGGGGAGTTCAGGTTCCACAGAAAAGCAAATAAACTAAAATTTTACTCCTAGAGTCTTGTTTGGGATAGTTCAGCTGTATGTGTGTCTGTGTGTGCATATGGACAATTATGGCATATAAGCAGGCACACCTATTTTTGTAAATACCAGGAATTCAAAGATATTTGAATTGTAAAACACTGCATTAGTAGCTTGAAGGTAGCTAGACTATTTCAGACAGCCAGTAGAACTGTCAAAGAGAAGTACAGAAAAAGAAAGCAAAAAAAAAAAATTAATTCAATTATACATAAAAAGCTATTAGAGTGTTTTTTTAAATTCTTTGTATCTTGTAGAAGGACAAGTGTGTGTTCTCTTGTACCCAAACATATCATTAACAAGAAAAAACACATTATGAGGGGAAAGAGTTTGTCCAAATAAAAATGAGCTCTATGTTTTTCAAAGACATAGAGCAGAAAATAAGTGTGAAAAAAATTATTGAATACTTGAAAGTATCTTAATTAAGATATTTTTAATGATATAATATTTCTTTTCTGATGTTATTCTCAGTCTGTTTCTCATCTTGAATAAAACTCAATGTGCTCCTTCCTGCTAACTAGCTCTGAATGTGACAATATTCACTGCTTACAGCATCTTCCTGATATAGTAGAAAGGTTTCACCTTTTTTATTCTAGTATTCATGGTAAGAAAATCAAACTCATAACTTTCCTTAAATCTATGACAATCCACTATCCTAAAATGCAAGATTCATTTGTTTAACACAATAAAGCTATGAAATGTGGAACTTTGCTACATCCTGAGCATTCAGCTGGAATTTCAGGTTTCTATACAGACTTTGTGTATGGAGTTGTAAGACTAGTGTGAACTATTTTACCCATTTAGCTTAAAAATGTTTTAATCTGTACTGTCCTGCCTTTATGCAGTGAAGTAATCTCAAGTAAATTTAAATCAAACACATTTCAAGGATTCATTTGATCCCATCCATATCTCCATTTTTAGTTTGGTCAGTGGTGAGAAATAAGCACTTCTACATCATGATTCATCTTGACCTAAAATAGACAGCTAAAATAGGTCAAATGAGTCATACTCTGAAAAATGCTGCTCTTTTCCCATTGATTACAGAGCCTAGAGGGGAAAACCATAGACAAAGATGCTTCTGTGATAGATTTCTAATGTTACGTGTGATTAATCCAGACCTTGATATATTTCCTAACAAGCAACACTGACAACATGCATGACTGCAAAAGCTTGTCATGTTTTCAAAGAAATGGACATGGAAAACTGAATTTAAAGGAATATTACTGATCAGTTCATGATTATAATCAAGATGTCATGGTTTACTCTGAGCCTAAGTCAAGATAAAGTTATATCTCACTATTTGAATTATTTGGATATGAAAAGCAGCACAAGACAAAATGCTATCTGAATATTCAGCAGTTTAAATCCATATATTTAATTTTGATTCACAGTCCTTCTCTAGACATTAGGCATCACAGCATCCCTTGTGAGCTCCAGTGCAGGACTAATCAGCAGAAATTCTATCAGTCTGTAAGAAAAACCACAACTGCTGCTGCTCTCAACTTTAGCACTTTGATTCTCACAGTTTAAAAAAAAAAAGAGGAAAATTAATGTCACTTCAGTAGATTTTAAATAGAACATTATGAAACTTCAGTAAATTACATCTATTGAAACGCCACACAGAACAGTAGAACAGATGCAAAGTGACTGATACTTGCAAAAGTAAAGCTATTGCTAAATATTATCTGAAATAGTTTCACTAAGCCAATGTAGAGGAGCTAGTACATTAAACTCCAATAAACTACTGTAGTGGAGCATTACTAATTTGCTGCTTCTGTGCAAATGAGTTGTACAAGTAGTGAAACTTGTAAGATGACTGAGAATCAACAACATCTGCAGCATTGGGGTGAAGACATCAGGCCTGAAGTAGTTGGGTGAAATTATTAATAACAAGGAGCTGAGAAGAATAACAATAAAAATGTTAGACCTTTTTAGAAAAAAATACTGACATCAGCTGTGACCTGTTGCTTAGTTTGCTGAGTGGGGAGCTTCACAAGAGAATCAACCTAAATTAGAGTTTCAAAGATGATTTTTTTCCTAGCTAAGTCAGTCCCTGTGTATGATTATTAATATTTCTCTTTTTGTCTTCCATCATATTTGCTTATGAGTGATTCTTCTGTTGTAGCAACTGCCTGCAGAATATGAAGACTTACATGGGACTTAAGTTAAAAGAGAACACTCTTTGGGCATTTTTGCTAACAAAAAAAACCAAAGAAATTACAACATAATAGCGGTACATAAGTGAGTCTTCAAGTAAATCACTACTCTGTAAGGCAAGCTTGTTTTGCAATAGTGCAAAATACAGTATAAAGTATAGTATAAAGAAAACAGCCATACTGTATCAAAGATGTTGGAAACTGTGACTTTTTAAAGTGAACAGGAAATTCCTCCCAATCACAGTGTTTTCAATACCCTAAGTATTAGGCAACTAGAAGTATTTGTGTATAGAATCACAGGGTGGTTGATCAGGGTCACCTACAGCAGGATGTTTGGGGCCGTGTCCAATCAGTTTTCATTGTCTCCAAGGATGGAGACACCAAGGACCCTGGAAAACTTGCTCCAGTACTCCATCAGATTCTCATGAAAAAAATCAAAAGCTTTTCTTCATGGAATTTCCTGTGGTTTAGTTTATGCTCGTTGTCTCTGATCTTGCCACTGTGCATCATGAAACATGTCTGATTCCACCTTCTTTACACCCCACTGCCATCACGTATTTGAGCACAATGTTAAGATCCCCCTGAGCCTTCTCTTCTCCAGGCTGAACACTCAGAGCTCTCTCAGCCTCTCCTTGTGTGTTAGGTGTTTCAAGATCTTCGTCATCTTTATGGTGTTGTGCTAGACTTGCTTCAGTAAGGAACAGAATCACAGAATTCTGTGCCTTTCTGAATCCCATATCACATCCAGCACCGGATGCAGCAGTGCAGATGTTTCTCACTGCAGATGTTTCTCACCAGGGCTGAGTAAAACAGCAGGGCTGGGGAAGTTCATCTCCCTCAACCTGCTGGCAACACTCTGCCTGACACAGCTTTGGAGGCTGTCAGCCTTTTTTGCTCCAAGGGCACATTGCTGGCTCATGGTCAGTTTGCTGGCAGCCCTGACTTCCAGGTCCTCCCCTGCCAAGCTGCTTTTCAGCTGATTGACCCCAGCCTGTCCTGGTGTTTGGAATTGTTCTTCCTCTGATGTATTTCCCTTTGTTGAATTTAATGAGATTCCTGTGTGTAATCTCTGAAGGTTCCAGTGAATGTCAACACACTGCTCTCATAGATCAGACACTCCTCATGCTTCTGTAGCATCTACAAACATGCTGAGGGTGCAGTCTGTCCCAGCACCCAGGTGATCAGTGAAGGTGTTAAACACTGCTGGCTACAATATTAATCCCTTGGGACAAAGCATTAGTAACTGGCCTCCAGCTGGACCTTGTGTTTGATCATAACCCTTGGAGTGAGCAGTTTTCTACCCTTAGATGCCCAACGTACTGCCAGGTCTTTACTGTCCATTTATCTTGTCTGTAATTAATAATTTTGGCTGTGAAAATGTTATGGAAGTATGACTAAAGGCATTGATTTTGACTGAGCTGGTCATTTTATTATAGAAGACTGTCAGGTTGGTTGAATTTCTCTTTTACAAATCCAGGCCAACTACCTTCTTGACCTTAGTATGTTTGGAAATGATTTCCAAAATCATTTGCTCTATCACCTTACTAGTGTAACAGTATATAGATCTTTATATACAGATTTTTTTAATGGCTGTATTTGAAATATGGTAAAACTTTTCTATATGAAAAAATCTACATTTTTGTGTTGTACACTTTCCAAATATTTGTATTGTGCAAAAACTATGTCAAGGTATTAACTTAAAAAAATACCCAGATCAAGCAAAAAAGAAACAAACCTCCATTGAGCCTAATTGTTTAGGAAAAAACCAAAACAAAACCACATAGGATTTGAAGGCAGATAATAATTAGGGGACATCACAATGAAAACAAAACTGTAGAAACAGATAGGCTTTGCACAAAAGCAAGAATGTCCTACTACCCCAGGCTCCACAACAAAGAAAAGAGACAATTGAAGGTCAAATGTCATCCAGTAGAAAATAGTTTTCACTTAGCACATAAACTAGAGGTTAAATAGCAAGCAGAGTAAAATCTATCTGACCTAAGGCAAAGAGACTTTATATGCATTTCTGATAGCACAAGCTGAAATCAGATGGGAAAAAACGTCATTATACCTTCTTAAATATATCCAGAATCAGGTCAGAAACCAGGATACTGTTTGTGATGTCCACGTAAATAGGTTCACTGATTGCACAGTGAAGAGTGTACGTAGGTTTAAAACAATTCCCTCTTATTTGGTTTGTGTGGCAAGGTTTTGGTAGCCAGGAAGCCACAGGGATGACTTCTGTGAGAAAAGGCTGGGGACTGCCCTGTGCCCCATCTTTGAGATAGCTCCAAACCAGACCCACTGCTGGTCAAAGCTGAGACCATCAGTGATGCTGGTGGTCCCTCTGTGACAACATATTTAAGAAATTATAAAAAATGCTGTGCTGGAGCTGAGAAAGGCGTAAGAAAATATGGAAAACAGCCTTGCAGATCTCAAGGTCTGTGAAGAAGGAAAAGAGGAGGTTCTCCAGGTGCAAGAGCAGCAATTCTTCTGTAGCCTGTGGGGAAATCTGTGGTGGTGAAGTTGTCTTTCAGCCCATAGAAGACCATATCTGAGCAAAATATTCACATTTCAGTCCATGGAAGACCCCAAAACCAAGCAGGTGGACACGCCCTCCATGATCTCAATAGCCTTGACTGAATGAGCAAAGAGAAGTGGAAAGCAATAGTAGCAGAGAGCCACAGTATCACTGACTGACGTTGGAATGGACCTGTGGAGGTCCTTTAGTCCAACCCCACTGACTGAGCACTGTGATCTACAATAGGCTGCCCAGGACTGTGTCCAGACAACTTTTGAATATTTAGACTCCACAAGATCTCTGGGAAACCTGTTCCAGTGCCGTTGCCAAGGATGATAAAAAACAGTAAAGGGTGAAAATACTGTTGTTGCTTGTGAGTGATGCCAGACATTTGCACCAGAAAAAAAACCCCAATTCTTGAACCAGATATGCTCAGAGAACTTGAGCTGCTGTGAAATCATATAAATCACACTTGTTTTGAATGTATTCAACTCTGGGAAAAGCCAGATGGGTCAATAGGGAAACTGCCTTGCAAATGCTCAAATGTGGAATCACAATACAGAGGCATAACATGCTTCTTAGACTGTACCACAAGTACAGAACATTGTTAATTATCTTATCTTGAGGGACAGGATATGACCTTTTAATGTCCCTTGCAATTTAGACTTGCATAATTTAAAATGGGACTCATTATTCTCTGCAGTTGAAAATAGATAATTATACATTCAGAGAAACATATTCGCAGGGAACTTTCTCACGCCTGCATGTGCAAGGTCAAGAGATGAATATTTTCTTCAGATATAAAATAGACCAAAGAAACATATTTGCTTCAAATGCTCTTGTAGTCTTTAACTTGTATAGTCCCTTTGGCCTAGGGAAACAAAGCACTTACATTGTTAGAGGTTGTATCTGCATTTAAATTGTAACAATAATTCCAGTATTCTGTAGAAAAGGATTGCAACAGAGCTTTTTTTACTTTTACAGTCAACATCCAGACTGTGCACAGCCTTTGCTTTTGAATTATTAAGCTGCTTTTACCTTGACCCTTGAGGTTCTTTTTGCCTTACATTCTGCTCCTCTCTTCTGCTGAGGTGAAGCTTGGTGGGCACCTGGTACCTAGCCAAGGTCATCGCACCACAGTTCTTCATGGTGCACAATACAGGGCATGAGGAGCTTGAGATAAGCATGGTAATTGAGAGAGCCAATGGGTAAAACATGGATGGGACACAGCTGGCGAGTGAGCAGTGGAATGATGATGGGGAATTTTGGCTGTTGTAATTAATTATGGTGAAGAAAGGAGTGGATTGTGTGTAAATTTTCCACTTTCGATCGGTGTTGCGATAATGCTGGTTTGATTTTGGGGTAGAAGTTGTTTGTTTTTCGTGCTAGTGAAGTTTGGGGAAATTGTGATGATTGTGTAATAAATGTGGATTGTAATGATAATTCTTAAATATGTGACTCACAGAGATGAGAAATGGAATATATTGGGTTACGTGGCAAGATTTTGATTGTGTGAGGGCTGCAGGCATAGAGTGTGTTTAAGAACTTAAGACAAATTGTTGGGTTTATTTATTTTGGGGGGTTTTGTTGCCTTGGTGTTTTTTGCTTTGGGTTTTGTTTTTTTTTTAATTTTTGGTTTTGTTTGTTTTTATTTTTGCTTGTGTTTTTGTTGGTTGTTTGCTTTTTTCCTGACCCTCTAACAGTGCCTTAGGAGCTCTGTCTCAAAGACTTTAGACAGAATGAACAGAAATTTATTTCTTCTGCATTATAGAAGAGGAAAAAAAATCTTAATGTCAGTAATTTGCATACTTAATCAACTTGTGTATTTTTACACAAATCATTCCTAGAGATTGTCTAGAGAGGCTCTTAGATCAAACCCCTGTTATAAGTGCCATCCAAAATCAAAATTGTGCAGGATCAGCATACAAATACCTTAGTTTCTCTATAGTCATTATGTGGTAACACTTCACTGTATGACATAATTTTATAATGTATTTCGATTCGAATCATGACATCAGTTGTAACACTGAGTTTCATTACCAGGTTCTGTATAAATAGACTGAGATTTTCTGCACCATTTTGCTAGTAAGCCACTATTTTATATTACACTCTTAATTATAAAAGGTGAAGTAGAATTTGGTGGTCTTTGATGTTCAAGAGGGGAACATGGAGCAATAAATATGAAATCTCTGCGCTTTTTTCAGCTTCAAATGGCAAATTCACAGCTAAAGGAAAAGAAAAATGTTTTTCCCCCAAAATGGATTTTCTTAAGAATGAATATCAGCATGAACTCAGAGCTATCTTTTATCTCATGTGAAAAGCGTCTTTAGATTCCAACACACTAGGTGCTTGACAGTGTCCCAGTACACTAAAAATACAAACTGTGAATATAACAGAACAGCAGAAGTCTGCAGAAGTCTGTTAGATGTTTATGGAAAGCTCCATCCTGAGAGCATTGAGCAATCTATAGTGTATGAAGGAGATCTAGCTACAGATTTAGGTAATACACTGTTTTTTGACAACTGTGGAGTTTTAAATACAATTTCTTAAGATCATCAGATGGAAAAGGATCAAAGGGAAAAGGTGTATACGTTAAAAGGTAAGGATCAAAGTATTTTTTTTAAACTTGTACACTGCCACACAGTGTGAAACTTCATGTATTCAGGCAGTGCAGCAGCCCAAAATAAATGTACCTTTCTTCCTTTATATGGGCTGTCTGGAAGCATTTGTTTAAGAAATATTTCCAGGAGTTTCTTTACCTGCTTTTATTGCTTGACCCATTGTGTAACATATTCCATGGAACCCTTGATTTACAGATCTTTAAGCACACTTACATTAAATATCTAGTGACACAATAAGAGGTAGTTGGCACGAACTGAAATACAGGAAATTCCATTTAAACTTAAGCAGGAAAAAAATACTTTGAGAGGGATTGAAAAATGGAAGAGTTTACCCAGAATAGTTGTGGATCCTCCATCCTTGCAGGCACTCAAAACCTGGGCTTCAAGTAACCTACTCTAGCTGATTCCGCTTTGAACAGAGCGTTTGACTAAACATTCACCAGAGGGGATATGTACCATCTTTTTCTGACTTTCACTTTTAGTCTTCTGCCAGGTCATTTGAGGGAACCAGGAATATGCTTGTCTTTCTAAATTACTCAACAAAAAGTATTATTAAAAGTCAAGCTATCACAAAATTGTGAAGGCTGGAAAAGTTTAAAAGACAAAAAACCCCAAACAAGCAAAATCCACACGTACACACAGACACACACATCCTCCCTTGTGATCCACACCCAGGAAAGAAAAAACCAGACAGTTAGGAGTGTAATGACAGGGCAAGAAGATGAAGATTCTCTCCATGTTAATCAGAAATTGGCTTGCTTTTAAGTTTAAAGTTATGCAGCTAAATTTAATCTGCTTTTCAGATGTAGTAAGTACTGCTGCTTCATTTGCTTCAATATGGGTGCTCAGCCTCCTATGACAGTAAGGTCGCCTTTCGTTAGGTACTTAAGTGTTTCCAGGCCTGATTCATGGAGGTGTCACACACCCATAACGTCCACTGAACTCAGGAATTCCAACACCTGTGAAAAACAGGACGTTTATGTCTACTTCTAAGCATGGAACTTTGTGATTCTGATTAAAGAGGTTACTCACACAGTTGTGAAAGAACAGAGTTGATTATATGCAAGAGCAGCTTTTCTAACAAATTTTATATTCTCATTATAATGTGAAAACAAAAACCAGCAATGTTTGAGATCATTCTTCATCTCAAGTGACATTAAATCTTTTTGATTAGTCATACTTCTTCCAGAAAACTTTGTGAAGAATATTTTCTAGCAAAACACTGCAGAAAGATTGAAATTAGGTGTTACTAATTTTGGACTTAAAGGAGGACTATTTTTGCTTGCACAAATTACCAAAGTTCATAAATTTTCCTTAATGGAAAGGACTTTATTTTAACTGAAGGAACTCTACTAACTCTGAGTGTGTAATAAACTGGTGACAAAAGGAGACAAAGTGGTTTTGAGCAATCATTTTAGCATTTGTGATCATGTGTTGCCATACTTAAGCTACAAATATAGTTATTCCTTTGGACAGGATGAACTTCACAGTTCTGTGTATTTCATGTAGACTACTAAAAATACAAAAATCAAATATAGAAAGTTGAAAATTTATGCCCATCTTATTTATGAACTATTATAGGAGCTCATTGAATTTTGAATATGCATCATAAAGAACTTAGCATACCTATCATACTATAAATTATCACAGAATTGATATTGCTAAGGGGAAAAATAGGAGATCAGGTTTAAATTATATTTTATTGTTCAAGTGGGACTTACTTCTAGACTAAGAAACATATGTATATCAATGTCAACATATCTAAATAGGAGTGTAAGTTCCCATTCTGTAGGTGGAATAAAGCTAGAATTGAGACATGGAACGATTTGACTCATGGCAAACCACATTATTAGGAATATATGCACTTGTTAACATACATGTCCGGTGCTTGTATGGAGAATTTGCAAAGGTATTTTTAATTTTAAATACCACACAAGAAATTTGAAAGGTCTTGTGCAATTCCAGACTGCAAGCTGAAGACAGATAGGATGCCCCATAGAAATTAAAATGTCTCTAAACATTGCTTTTAGCCAGCTGAATCACGATTTTTTTTCCAGGAGAGAATTTAGTTACCTAACGATAGATACCTAATATAAAAGTTACAATTCCTGCACTTCATTTACTAGTCATGAGCAGATCTTCCAGATACCATGGCACTACTCAATTTATTCGCAAGAAATTACTTTTTTTTCCTGGTACTTGGCCAGTTGAATAGCCGAGAAGGCACCAGTGACTTTATTGACTAAATCCTTTTGGCCATAAACCTAGATTTTAACTCTCTTCCTCTGAAAATTAGTCATGCCTTCTGTTCTGGGAATTGTTCAAAATAACTGACATAGGTGTAAAACAACATTAATTATAATAAAATAAGTTAAACAGAAAGAAATATTTATGAGAATTATGATGCAACAATATATGCATGCAACTGATCATTAAATGACATTTCTTAGTGCTTATAATTAATAGAAATGCAATTCCTAATAGAAGTTTTGCCAAGTTCTATATAATCATATATATATTATTATAATCATTTTTACACTAAGAATATAATCATTTTTACACTAAGACTAAGACTATTAGTAGTTCCTGCAATATGGAACTAGAGGATCGTTAAAGTCCCTTCCAACCCAAACCATTCTTTATAAAGATACATGGCCTGACAGAATTATGTTAAACCCAATGTTCTGTTCAATACCATTTTTTTCTTCAAGTGAGACCATGTTTTTCCCAGGTGAGCTTAGTTTTGACATAGAATTTTTTTTCACAAGACTTTTCAGCAAAAGTCTTGAAAGGATATTTTTTAATACTTTGCAATGGCAAGTCAGAAGCTGCACCAACATTTCTCTCTTCAGTCTGAAATGCTATCTTACTCAGTTATTGACTATTTATGCATTAAGCATTTGTCATTAATGCTTACTTTAAAAAAAAAGAATTGTTTTTAAAGGAAAGCTGTTCAAGACAATGAAGTTCTGCAGAGATCAATGCCCAGAACACTTAGCTTTCTTCAGCAGAGTAATAAATATATTGTCATAAGCAGAGAGCTTGCATGCAATAACATTTATTTCATTAGATATGCAGTGCTTATTGCATGCACTTTTACAAATACATTCTAGCATTGGCATAATTCTGCAGTAATTTGTGTGTGACTCTTATTAAGACTACTTATTTATGACTGAGTTTCCAAGAAAATGCTCTGACCTTTTCTTGTAATTCCTGAAACGGCTTATGGCTTCCTATTCCTGTAGAGTATAGAACTGGGACTATTTATTTAGACAAATTATTTATCTTTCTTTAATGGCCTTTATAGGAAATAGAAGCTGGAAGGCAAATACCTTTAGGAAAGCAATATTCTTCTTGATATATATCATAGCAGATAGACAAAGAACAGAAATCTGCCAAAAGTTCTTCCTTAATGCACTGTTTCCCCTAGTTATTGTTCAGTGGTTGCTGTGGGTCATTATGCTGTTGGTCTTTTGAAGGGTGTGGTTTTTTGTTTGTTTGTTTTTTGTGGGTTTTTAAAAAATTTCTTTGGGGGTTTCATTTCTTTTTTTTTTTTACCTTATTCAAGCATAAATTTTGCTGAAGTAGAAACTTGAAAAATTTTAGAACGAAGTGGTTTATTAAGATTTAATTTCTGCCAGGTGGTCTATATTTTTGCATAAAAATAGCTTCTTAGGGCAGACATACAAACACTGTGGTTGTCAGGATCCACAGACATTCAGAGGAAGGTTAAATATTGCCACCTCTTCTAAAAATAGGTGACCTGTAGCACTTTTAAACAGTTAGAGTAACAACTCTATTAGATGCCAACTGAAAAGATTTTGTATACCATCTGTGTTCAGAAGGGAACTGAAAATATCCTCATGATGTACAGGGCAATTGTGGACATCCATAGGAAACTTCAGTTTGCATGGTACCAACCTTCATGTGCATCAGCTTTGTGTCTGAGGTGATCTTTTTTTACATTCCTGCTTTAAAGGTATATGTGCTAGAGTTAAATTTGCAGGCTCCATCCTGGGTAAGTCACAAATTTTTCTGTACCTCTTTTTGTTTCAGATAGGAAAAAGGCATGCCAATTTCTTACACTAATATTACATCCTTGTATTTTCATCTTATGCAAAGGGGTGAAACACACCTTCCTAGCTTGTGTAGAATTCTACACTTTCACTGAAAGCATATTGCTTTCTCCTTCAAATGATCTCAAAAAAAGCCCTACAAATATGAGTAGAGATTGACTTAGAACTTGATCTAAATCTGAACTTTGGAGCTTTGATTCATTGATAGCTTACACATTTCCAGATATTTAAGACCTAATTGAGTTGAATGGAAAAGAATTCAGAGAATAAATCCTCTGACTGTTGCTGGAGCTTGTCTAGCTGAAATTTTAGATCCAAGAGTGAGAGATGCACTCAACTTGCACTCAGCCATTGGCGTGAAGATAGTTACTGTGATTTACTTTAAACAGAAGAAAAACCGAAAGCCAAACCAAAAAACCTATGAGTCATATTCAGATGTAAAATGATTTAAGAATACAAAATTTATTCACCATGTACCTGTCACATTAGAATATTTTATCCAATATTTCTGTTACTTGCATTGTTCTATTAAGGACATAATTATTCAGAATATTCCTTTGACGTTGACAAGACCCTGAAAAAAAAAAAGGTTACTTTTTAATGATAGATAGGAATATTTAATCATGTTAGCCATATATACAATACGTTGTATTTAAATTTACAGTGTATTACTTTAGTCAAATTTACTGGTATTATAACCTAGAATTAGGATTGAAAGACATGATTGAATTTCCAAAAGGAAAAAAGCTGTAAAAATAATCATTAAAAATGTCATCTTCAAGGCAGACAACTTAAATTAGTTGTCCAAATCCTCTTTTTCTTAAAGTTAAATTTGTGTCATTTAGAGCAATTCTGTACGGTTCATTTTAAAGTAAATTCCAGTACTTGGGAGATATATTTTTTAAATTATAGTTTATTTTAAAATAAATTGCATATTTTTAAAGAAGTCTGCATATATCTTTTTTTCCCCAGACACTCCTGAACTTAAGAAGTCAAACTTTTTTCTCTCTGTTTTGCACTGCAGTTTCATTTCCTTGAGTGGTGGTTCCATCCATAAAACAGAAATTGTAATGCCTTCTGAAACTTCAAACACATCCACTCACACATAGCCAGAGTCTTTCACTCAGAACTTTGAGTAAACAGTCCTGTGATGAATTTTACAGCTTGCTTTACAAGAAACAGAAAAAAAGCAGGGATTAAATTTACTTAGAAATATGTTTTTTATATAACAATGCCATAGCAAAATACCCTTATTAATAGAAGAAGTCAGGAAGATTTCACACTGTAGCTACTTTTGTGTAACATTGCTCATTTATCCCTGAAGTCCTGGGAAAATGTTTGGTGTAAATGTTTCTGTTATCTCCATTGAAGAAATTCATAACCAAGCATCACTTATTATACACAACTTCTCAGGTCTCTTGTTCAAAAACAGTAATTCCAAAGTGAAAAATATAAAAGGAAGAGAAGAACAAAGGACCAGGTTTGGAAACACAATTGGTCTAGGAATTGACTCTGTTCATTAATTAAAAAGGAAGAAGAGAAAGGGTTCTTCTTGTTTTGTTTTGTCAAACAAATTTTCATAGTACATTTTATTGCCATTTTAAAATGTTTAAAGCAAGATCAATTTGTGGAAAAGGTGAGGCTGTGTGCACAGTATCTAAAACTAAAAACCCGTGTTGAAAGGGTACATTAAATATTCTTACTGAATTCAAGTTTACCATTCTTTCAAATATCCTACTGAATAATCTGCAGCAGTGGATGATTCAAACCTGGATATTTGTAGAAAAACATGGCATTTTTTTTAATCTCCATTGAGATCTAGGTAATTTGCTTCCATAGTGTATAATGGATTTGTGCTATAGATTAAGGAAATTCAAAATAATACTTTGTTGTCAGTTTCAAAATGACCCTCAGTTTCTACACGACAGAGAGCAAGAGACAATGCTTCCACACAGTAAATTCTTTATTTGTACAAATTTGGCATAATCAGGTCAAATTTAATGGCTTTTCATGGCTTGTTAAATTAAAAGACAATTCAAAATCTGGTTAATACTATATACACATGAATACTAGGAGAAACAACACTTCGAGATTTTGCTTTTCCACCCTCTCTTTATACTGCAAAAACATTGTCTGTGTAGATAGTGTAGTGTGACTTCAGATCATTAAGCATAAGTTTTGTGTTTCTTCAGGCATAAGAAAAATAATATTCTACAATGGGGCCCAAAACATTTGAATTCTATGCTTTTTTTAAAGTTCAATATATTGTTAAAAACATCCACTTCCTCTGATGTCAGTATTCATGTTGACTGAACCTTAGTTTGAATCTTAAGTAGTATAAGTGACAATATTTTTTCTGCCTAAATGTGTTTTAAAAAACCTCACAGTCCAAGAAGATGTCTTAGAAATATTTTAAAGATTCAGATTAAGATTTTAAAATTTGCATTTTTTTTCCTTAGTAAGACTTTTATGATTTCATTATAAGGTCAGAGCCATTACCCACGACAGTGAAAAGCATCTAGCATAAACTCTGAATCACAGAATATGCTGAGTTGGAAAACAGATATTTGCTAAATCTTTTACGTATTTTCTGTGTATGTACTAGTTTTAATGTATAGGAAATTGCAGTAGGACAACAACATCTCTAAGTAAAGGGCTGTCAGAAATGCTTAAATTCTTTCAGATTTCTGTGAAGTTCCAGGCTCCATTCAGGAACATTTATGACAGCGCAAACCTGAAGGTAAGTTTTGAGGACAAGGAACTTGTGATTGGACTACTGTGACTCTTCCTTTCAGAAACAGCATTAAATACACAACAGGAAGTCCAAAAACTAACTGTCTACTTTATGGAGTTGTTCTGTAGCTGTCTAAGTCTAACTTTTAAAATGTAAGTAATATTCTGACATTTTTCGTTTTAATGGAAAGCATTTGAAAATACTGCCCCCCCCCAAATAAAAAGCAATAAAAAACTTTGTGTACATCTAGATGAAAAACATATTTGTGAATTCTAACCTCCTTAAGGAAGTCTTAAAAACAATATGAGCAGAAAACAGATAAATTTGGATTTTCACACACTTGTGTCATTATATGAGCAGAGAAATGGAGGACACAAGAGGTTTTGATGATGCTGTTGTTGCCTATGAAGAGTGCAGCAGAGTTGAAAAAAGCAGTCATTTATAAATGCCATGACAATGATAGCAAATATGAATGCTTGAGGAACTTTTTAAAAATGGAATCAGTACAAAAGGTAATTTCTAAATGGCATCCTAAATAAATAACCTGGTTGTCAGAAATATTTAACATCCTGGAAGTCTTAGGTAATTCCTTTCAAAATCTACATGAGGGGGTGGATAATTTTTTAAAAAACAGCACGACTATATGAACTTTATTGTTCATTTTTGCACATTAATTTTATTAATTCTGCTCCTTGTAAGACTCTGACTTCATTAAGAATATTTGTGAAGTCAATTATAAAAAAAAAATCAAGCTTTGTTTTCAATGGGTGTATAGTCCTGATATAATTCTTTTCACTGTGTACAGCTCTTTATTTGACACGTACAAATCTGTTAGGTGTTTTGAATCAAAGAGCTAGCTAATTTTAGGGCTTTACCTTATGGGTGGGGGTTTTTTTATTATTTCTGTGTGTTATTTTTTGGTCTTGTTTTGTTTTTTTTTATTTTCTGAAAAGCCAGAATGCCTGATACAATCAGGTAAAACAAAAGATTGGTAAGGGTAATGTAAGCTAATAACTGCAAAGAAGTGGAGTGTAGCTGTTTTCCCAGCAGTCTGGAGCTCTCATCAGGGACCTTATGGCAGTACAAAGTTTTGAGTATGTGAGATTCCACTCATCTAACAACAGATACTGAAATAAAATAGAGCATATCCAGAAAGTACATTCTTTATTTATTTGTTTTTTTTAAAGAAATATAAAATATAATGCTTACATGATAATAAGCAAATTATATGCTTAAATGCTTCATACCAATTTTGTAGATATTATTTTATTTCAGTATTTATTTCTAGTAGTGAAATAAATACACTTTAGGGCGGAAAAAAAATTTTAAATCATCATGAGTGTTGCTTTTCGTGATCTTTGCAGTTTCCAGGAGTTTCAAACCCAAACAGCTGAAGAAACTAATTTTTAGAGACATTTTACAAATATAAAACTCTTTCTACAAATGGAATGGAACATATGATACCATTCCAAGACATGCAGGTGCCAGACATGTTATTTGGAAGGATACTCAAAAAGACACAGACAGAAGCTGAAGATCTCACTGAACCTGGAACTGTGCCATTTTTCTTGGAGAATGGTTCTCGTATTTCCTTGCCACACAGATTGCACTTTTTCCTTCAATAGTAAATATGATTATCATCTACCTTCCTACTTTCCTTCAGTGCACTTCCCAGTAATTTTAATATTAGCAAGTGCTATTAATCGTATGTTCCCTCTTTCAGGAATGAATGAGCTTAATTTGTCTCCTCATGTCCCTCTGCATATTCCACTGATGTTAAGCATAGGCATGAAAACTCACAAATACAGTACCTGACCATCTTATACATTAATTGTTGCAGAAAGCCACTGAAAATTCCAAATACTAATGAAGAGTCTGATTTTCTTGCAGTATTGAATGAAACATGATTCTCTCTTTTTTACCTTTGCTGTATTCTGTTATAAATATAACATTTGCGTGTTCAATTCTATTTCTGAAGGCACCCATATGAGGGCACAACTCTGCCTGATGTTTGAGTGAAATTTGAGTGAAGACAATGATGTACTTATTTTACTGATCTGGTCTGTGACATCAAAAGAATCCTTCCTAGGTGTTTACAGTGTTTTAACCACTAGCTACACTACAGTAGTGTAGTTTTAAATTTTCGTATATCCTCTAAGATTGAAAAAAATATTTTTCTACACTTCACATTTATTTAGAAAGTTATCAAAACAGGACATAAATAGGTTACAGAATTTGCATTAGATCTGTAAACTCTCAGTTTGAATTCAGAGCTGACTCCTGGGGTAATGTTCCTTTAAATTTAAACACATACTGCCATTTGAAATATTTGATTAAGCAAAATCTGTAAGGGCACGGAAGATATGACAGAAGATCTTCTGGAGACCTACAACCTTTTGAACTGATCACAGAAAGTAAAGAAGATATAAGTCTAAATACATGTGGAGGGCACTAAACTGCTCAGGTTTAGGCAACTGAACCAAAAAGAAAAATTTTTAACATAAAAAGGAATTCTAGATATTAGATTTTCTCCACATTATATCTGTAGACAATGAACAGGCCAAGGAATATTGGTTTTTGTCCCAAAACTTGAAAACTCTTTTGAGAGTTTTCTCAAAAGAGAAAATTTGAAAATTATATAGTCTCTAGTCTCTAGTTTATCTCTAGTCCCAAATGAGGGTTATAAAGGAGGAATAGTTTTTTGGAATCTCAAGACATGGGTGCATGTTGGGCTGTTCTGTGATATTGTGTAAAAATGACAATCCTGACAAAGTCATAACACAAATTGTGAAAAAACAAATGTGATTCATTTAAACTATTGGCATCTCAAATCAACTAAGGCTCCTAAGAATAAATTGACAGAAAGGTTAACAATTATATGTGTTAGTTTTTTAAAAAAAATTAGCAATGTGACAGATACAAACATAACATCTGTTTTCTCATCCAGTTTGAGTGTTAGACATCCCAGAAAGCTGAAATTAGCCCATACTGGAAATCTTTTTCTTTTACTAGAAGATGATTGAAGAGACAGGTTTTACAAGGTTAATCCAAACTGAAATTACAGAGGTTTCTATACTTTGGGGGGTTTTGTGGTTTAAACACAAAATAAACCCACATGCAATTAACCTTGTTCTTATGCTGAGAAGTGACCTGGTGGCAATACTGTATGGTTTTCTGATTGCCTACTGGGAGCACTCAGGCTACACGTCTCAGGTTTTTGTCAAGTGCTTCCATGTGTGAATTCAGTTTAAAATAAGATCTTGGAAGGATGCTAGTACCTGCTTTTAGTCATTGCAGGTCACTGGAAAACCCTAAAATTGCATCATGCAGGTGTACCTGATTTGTGATGCAGTGTTTTCATTTCCCTGGAGTAAAACTTGACTGTAATCAAACTGCAACTGGAGAAAAAGCTTTGGATGGAAGAAAAGGCAGTGAGGAAAAATGGTAGTTACTCTTTTAGACATAACAGCCTTATAATGTTTTGAACAAAGCATTGCCCTCTCTTGATATTTTGTTTCTTTCATATTATCCTCTTTATAATTATTTTTATTTTCTTTTATTTTGCAACTCCATGTTTAGGAAGCTTGCTGTTTTAGAAAGTATGCCGGACCCTTCAACAGGAATGAAAAAAGACTATGAAATATGGAGCTGAGAAAACTACCATCAAATGAAACAAAGTGACCTAATCCAAGTGACCTTCCTTTAAAGTGCAGATTTTATGAAAGCAATCCCCTCCTTTGGAAACTTCAGAGTGTGCTCCTGAAATATAGGTAACATCAATTAACACACCATATTATTTAGCCAATGCACAGTAGCTGTCTTTGTGCTGCCTTAGTGGAATTTAAGGATGAAGTGTAGATTTCACCCACGATCATGTTACATGGAGGCTTCCATTTTGTTTTCTCCTGCAAATTCAGGTGCTGATTTTAATCTTAAGTACTCCGTGGTCCAATGCAAGTATTTCTTTGGTTTTATCTTTGTACTTTAACAAAGGAATTAGCTGATGTGTTAAGACTGTCGGTCCCTGAATTTTCCCATGGAGATTTGTTTATTTCTTTATGGTCTACATCATGGGGGAATTTAGGTTGAGTTAGTAGCAAAAATTAGAATAATTTCGCTAACTGGTATAAATTTTAGGTTTTTATTTAGTAAAGGTCATAAACATAGAAGGTGGATAACTTTATATTTCAGAGCAGAGTTGGGCAGGTGTAATTAGAAGCCTCAATCACCTTAGCAGTACTTTTAGTCAAGACTCCTTCACATTGTAATGGATAAAGGGAAATTTGAAGCTAGAATTTTACCTGAACAAAGTCCAAGAGGGAACTCTATACCAGCTCACCGTTTATTAGATCAGAATATTTGAGTGTATTTGGATATCTAACTGTGGATTTCTTTATTGAAATGTCAAACTTGAATTTCAGGCACTAAGGGCAGATCACAGTGATTACACCCCAATGAAAAACTATATCTTTTCAATGAAGGGTGCTCACTTCTGACTAGCCATCCAGAAGCCTTCCAAAAGAAAATAATACCACCTTGAAATTTTAGTACAAAAATTTGGACAGGTGGATCGACATTTTCTGTATTTTCACACATCTAACATCCATTTCTAGGGACTCCTAAAAAAAATCCAGGCAACCCTGTCAGCATGGCATTACTAGCAGGATAGTCTTTACTTATGGATAAAAAATTCTCTAGTGTAATAAGCAGAACCATCTTTTGTTCTCTTTCTTAGGAATACCTTTATCTTTGCTCTTTCCACAACACAGCTCTTAATCACTTGCAGGTGCAAGGGGAATTCTGTGTTTTAATTACACCCTGTTTTCCCTGTGCTGTTTTTAGCATTATACAGCTGACTACAATGCTTTCCTATATTTTGATTATTTCACTTTCTCACTAACACAAGGGGAAATCAATAACAGAGAGCATTGAATTGGGTCTGGCTGAGGTGGAGTTCATTTTCCCCACAGCAGCCCCCACAAAGGGCTGTGCTTTGCATTGGTACCTGAAAGGAGCTGATAACACCCCACTGATTCGGCTCCTGCTGAGCAGTGCTGGCAAGGTACTGGGGCTGTCTGTCCAACACTCCCTCACCACTAGGCTGGGGGTGGGGGTGGGTAAGATGTTGAACAGGGACATAGGCAAGATAGCTGACTCAAACTGACCAAAGAGATATTCCATACCATATGATGTCTGCTCAGCAATAAAAGCAATGAGAAAGGAGAAAGCTGAGGTATTTATTATTATATTGTTTGTTTTTTAGGGCAACTTCTACATGTCCTAAAGCTCTGCTTCCTAGGAAATGGCCTAACATTTCTTGCTGTTTGGAAGTAGCAAATAAAATCTTTTGCTTTCCTTTGCTTTTACTTGTGACCTTTTTCTTTGCTTTATTACACTGCCCTTATCTTGCCCCATGAGGGGCTTTTTTCCATCTTATTTTCTCTCTTCCCTGTCCTGCTGAGGAGTGACAGAGTGGCTTGGTGGATGCCAGTGTCCAGCCAAGTCAACCCACAAGTATGAAAAGAACAGAGTATGCATTAGAAAACTCAGTCAGTTAAAAAGAACTGAAATTTGTGCATACCGTGACTCCCTTATGGTCTTGTGACCATTGTAATAGTTAAAACATTGAAACTATAAGCCACATCATATGCATCAGTAATATTTCAGCTAATATTGAGACACACCTGAAAATATTTCTGAAAATGTAAGAATGATCTAGTGTTTTCTCAAGACCTCTATATCGTCAAACCTGATCTTTATGTAGGTAATAGGTTTCATATGTTCTAGAAATACAAGGATCTTTGTGCATGCGAAAGGGAATAATTATTACTAATGTTCAAGTATATGTGTGACAATGACATTTTTCCCTAGAATCATGGGTTATGCTTGAGTTTATGACATTCAAAATTCATAAACAGGAGTTGTGCTTAGCCCGATGATTCACCTATGACAGCAGTAGGGCAGCTGATTGTTGAAAAGACAGAATTGAAAATCTTTGTTTATAGGTCCATGAAAAAACATGGATATCACACTGTGTGTAATCATATCGTGAGTATTAAGAGAGAACAGCTATTTAGTAACAGTCCTACCACTGCCACTATTGACTAGCTGAGTGCTTTAAAAGAGCCAGGTTTGATGCAGATGATTTTGAAAAACCAGACGCTTCTACACCCTAGTGGAAGGTAAAGAGGCACATAGAAAAGGTGAAGAACTTATTTTGGAATCTCATTTTGTATTTAGTATAACAGGTGTCTTGTGATGTTACTAGGGATACAAGATAGATTCCATCCTTTCTTGTTGGGCTTAGATCATCAGATAAATAACATAGACAAAGTGATTCCTGTAATTTTCTTTTTCTTTCATTTTTTCTTCAGAGATTGTACTCATTGATGTCCCCTAATTTTCAAAATAAATTTAGATTAACATTCATTTCCTCCAGTAGGTCAATATATTCTAATCAGTTTTTCTATAAAATGTTATTGTAGTATGAGTTTTCTGTATTATCAGCATCATAAACATTATCAGTATTTCCTTGTTTACAAATGCAAAAAACATTGCATTGATATTTCTTAAGAGCTAATGATTACTGGCACTATATTTGGTTAGGATATCCAATAAAGAAATTATTAGAGGGTGTTCATGTGAGCACTTTGCTAATATGTTATTCTCTTTCCCTCCTAAGTCTTCGTTGAGTACCTCTAAAACACTCCAATATCAATTAAGCACTCCAAAACATGCCTTACAACCTGTTTATAAGTGTACTCTTCAAAATATTGCTTTCTGTAAATAAACTGGGTGAGTTGAGCAGCCTGATTCTAAATTTGCAACAGGAAGTTTAATGAAAGGGAAAATAGTGACTGACTACTTAACATCTGGCATGTTCCAGGTAATTCATTTAATTAGTTGATTTGGAAGATGGGCCTTTTCTTTTAATTTCCATTTAAAAATAAATTGATTTTCTGCAGGAGAAGGTGCCAATTCCCTACATATTAAAAAAGAGAAAATCATTGGGATTGCTAGGGATCCCAGTAAACTTTAGTTCAATCTGCCTGTCCAAAATTGTGTCAAGAGAAGCTGTCTGCTCAGGGCCAAGTCCAGTGAGATTTTGAGTATCACTAAGGACGGAGACATCACCACATTACTGGGAAATTTGTTCCAGTGCTTAGCTACTCTCACAGTCAAGAAGGTTTTCTTACATTTAAGTGCAATTTCTACTGTTAATATATCATATCACATCATATCATATAATGATATTGATTACTACATATTTTTCTTGTATTGCTATTTTACCATAGATATTAATATAACTAAGCTGATGTACACCAATTAACCACCCTGGAAAAGTGATGAGATGTTATTCTGGTAGTTTCAATTATGAGATTTTCAGCCTGATGAAAGCATTAGATCTACACTGAAACTACTATGTATTAGTTAAATAAAAGCTATGAATGTTTTATCTTTGTATACACAATTAATCTTCAGCTGGAAAGATTTAGAAAGGCTTATTTCATTGCCTGAATCTGAATTCTTAGTGAATAGCATAAAGCCGACTCTTCATTAAAATTTATATGTGAAACTTATACATCTAAAGATACAGCTCTATGTGTGAGTACAGAGAGTGTTGATCACCAAAGAATAATGAAAATCTGTTTGAGTTTTGTACCAAAAACTTTTACTAGATACCAAGACACCCATCAAAATTGGTTTCACTTTCTTAATATGGCTGGTGGTGAAAAAAATTCCATCCCAAACAACAGGATTGTGTCCACTGCCGCTTCAGTTATAGTTGGTACATTTGTAATTTTTCCAAAGTGTAGCTGAAGTTTAACTTTACAGATGCTAAATTATGATTGTATGCTGAGAGAATACATGTGACGTTCTTATAAATGTCAAATGAATTCTTTATGATCAGTGCTATTAAAATGAATACCAAACAATTCTGTTATAATTAGTGTTATTATAATGAATATCAAAGGAATTCATGGTAATTACCTGCAGTAACTGAATAATAAATGAGCTCAAAATGGCAGATTGGAGAAATCCCTTGAAAAGAAGCTTTAAGTTTTCTGTGAATTAGCAAAATTTTATACTTATCTAATAATGAAAGGATGACAACATTGTAAATGCTGTCTTCAATGCAATCTGTTTCACCCAGGAAATCTCAAGAGATGGACAGATTTCTGCATTGGACAGATTTTTGATTTGTTTTGTGGGACAGAACAGAAAGAGATGACAAAATAGATTCCTCAGGTGTCTCTACAGCTTCACTGTGTCCCACACCATACTGAAGTTTGGATAGTAATCAATTTTTTTTCTAAGACATTAATGTTGTGTAGGATCACTGACTAGCTTATTGATGTTTGACAAAGAAATTTAACAAGACTTCTAAAAGAATTTCCCTCCACGGTGCTCTATCTTTTTATTCAGAGGTGCTTGATCTTCCCATTCGATTCTGTGGATTTCATTTTCCTAAAGCCTTCTGAAAATGCTTTCCATATTGCTCTTAGTTTAGCTACAGCAGTGAGAATAATCATTGTGAATGATTATGAATAATGTATAGTTATGGTGGCTATTCATTAGCTGCAGTTTTTATTATTATTTTATAAAATTATTGACTTTCATGGTACTCGGGAAAAAATGGCATGTTCTTGTAGATCCTGGAGGGACTTAAACTCCTGTACAAACTAGGTTTGTTAATCCAATTCTTGTTTGTCCCACATGTTTCTTCTATGGTTCTTCAAAATCTGTGTAATGCTATATTTTGTTCAATCCACAGTAAAAAAAGTTTATAAAATAAACAAATTAGCATTATTTCATTTTATAAAACAAAAAAATATTTCAGAATCCAGACTGGAAAAGTCAAAGGCAAACGGGCTTCAGCTGGATTGGGGTTTTTTAAAGAAATCCTATGTGTCTGAATTTATGTGTGCATCTTCATTATTCCAGCTGTCTTTTCTGAGAATTGATGTAGGAATGAAACTTTTAAAATACACTCATAATTTTCCTTCCTCACTCATACTTTTATTTGAAATCTTTCATTCTTAAAGGAAAAATCAGATAAATAAAGAGGACCACAAAGAATTTATAAGATTGCATGAACCCTATAAATGGTCCCTTGATCAAGACCTTAGTTGAGGAAGCATAATGCATCCCTCCTGGCAGTATAAAATAAAGGAAAACATCATGACCAAAGTGAACTGAGCAGGCAAGACCTTTAGATTGACTTTTATCAAACAGAAGGTTTAATCTGCACTGTGACATGTCTTAACAATTACCAAGAGTTTCATCACATGAGTCCAAAGGCCTAACTTCCCCTCTGAAGGAGAATATGTCAACTCTGCCAAAACAGAAAAACAAAAGACATTGAAATATTGATAGAGCAAGAAATGGTCTTTTTTGTATAAAAGTCAGTTACCACAGCCCTTGTATTTTTAACTTGTGCCAGAATAGAGGCAAAGCAGAATCTAACTGGTAAAACCCAAACCAAATCAAGAAAAAACAAAAACCCCACTATCTTAAAAACCAAAACAAAGCTATGAGGTATTTGACTAACATGAGGTATAGTTACATAATTTGTGGAGGAGATAAAGGACTGATGATAGCTTTCGGGAAAATTTTTGTCAGAAATTATACCCTACGTTTTTATGGCATTTATAGTATTGCAGGACTCTTGGGAGATAGAACTAAAGCCAGCACTAAATACTGCTTAAATACTGCTTCTTTGTAAGGTAATTCACAGGAAAATTTACAAGTTAATGCTGAAGGAAGCTAAAGAGCTTGCACATTTAGGTGTAGAAGTACATTGCTACACAGTGAAGAGAAGAACATGTTGCATACTTTTAACTAATGAGATAGGAGTAGCTGTATGTGGGAAGTGAAATATTCTAAAATAAAAATGGGAATGTTTTTATATCTTGAGAAAATTGTGATTCTTTCATGTAGATAAAAAATCCCTCCTAAATGCCAGTAGCTCTGAAGCAAGGAAATGGCTTCAATGTGCCTTGTTCTCTGGTTAACTTCTGTATTTCCATTGCTCCACCCAAGTTTAGAAATGGCTACATAGCCTTTTTATTCCTACCATTTTCTGTGGTAGATGAAAAGGCGCTTAGAGATACATGTTTCCCTCTTCCTTCTTCAATCAATGGAATTTCTGTCTATATCAAGTCTAGCAGAAATATCAAAGCATTTATGTTACTCTGTGCTACTTTTACTGAATCTTCCACCATGGTCTGACAGTTTCTTAGGGCTGGCTCAGTCTAAGGAAGAAATGGGATTGATCTGTTTGAATACAGAAATACAGGTGAAGTATAGCTCCCTACAATGTGCAGGATTCCTCAGGGAGTTCAAGGTTTGGAGCAGAAAGAGACATAATGAAGACACAACTGTCTGTCCAGTGAGATAAACCATTCAAAGTAAGACAACCCTTTCTACAATGAGAAAGATTAAATTTTTATATCTGTGCTGCTAGATAGGACAGGAAAAGATATTTTTTAGCTATTGTTCTGTCTTGTATAGTAATGACATCTCCATTATTTTAGCAGTGTGAGTAACACTTCTAAGCAGTCATCAAGACAGATGCACTTCCTCTCATATACATTTAAATGTCCTTTATTTTGGTTTTTTTTCTCATGTAGTACACATAATAGTCTTAGACTCCATGCATGTATAACATTGTATGAATTCTAGGATTGGTTGAGATTCCCACATAATTCTTATTTGTTCATGGCATGACAGTGATTCCCAAGTAAACTGAGAAGAAAAGACACCCTACCATGAGTATTGTCCATCTTCTAGCAAAATACTGGGGATGTTGGTGACTCTTCATAACACCAGTCCCTATTCTGATCGCTAAGTTAAATAGTCTTGAGTAAGACTGTCAGTATGACTCTTAGTATTTAGAATAATAGTAAGTGATTTTTACCATTTGATTAGTTGTAAAGACTTTTTTTACATTAACTATAAATTCTTGTCTTCATAGAATCACAGAATCACAGAAAGGTAGACATTAGAAAGGACCTCTGGAGATCATTTAACCCAGTCCCTGTGAACATAAGATTTCTTTCATTTGCCTGAAGAAAATATCATTTGATTCTTCTTCCTGGTCATGTGAACTGTAGTGGAAACCAACCTTAGTGTTGCCATGTTATGCTAATCTTAACCCATAAAATCTGTTTTGCCTCTGCATTCATCCCCAGCAGAACTCCATGCATTCCATGTACACAAACATCTAATTCCTCCTGACTGTTCTCACACTCTGTGCGTTAGCACACACATACTTCAGAGACATACTCAGTTGTTCACATTTCCAGGAACAAAAATCATGGGAGTCAGCACCACCATGCTTTTTGGCATTTCTATATTTGTGCATGTGCTTGAGATGGGTCTTGTTTCATCGATTACAAGTTTTCTCTGTCCACAGGAGACCTCCCTGCTTGCAAGGAAGATTTTGTCCCTCCTGATCAAGAGAATCTTATTGCTACCTAACAACCCTCACTCTTTAAAGGAGGTCCTGTGACTTCAAGAACCAAATCTTTGGGTTTGATACCTGTTTCACTACTAATGTTGACCATCATAATCCATCTACTCTGTCTCAAGCCCTTTACCCTCACAAGCACAACCAAGTTATAAAACACCTGAGCCACCAAGCCCTTGACCATCACCCTGGGCACCTGCAGGTATTCCCTGACAGTGTCCTGAATAAACCATGTTGCGTTTCTTTGCTCACATTACAAGATTTTGAATGTAATTGACAAATAGCAGGGTTTAGATTTAGTTCTTGTGTAGGCACATCACTCTGTCATGGCCTGAGATTGCATGTTTCGTCTTGTCTTTGGTACTTGAAGAAGTACCTGTGTTTCTCATAGATTTGATTCCATCTGCTGCATCTGTCAATCTGTAGGTCAAAAGTATCAGCCTACTTCAGATATTTCAGATACCCCAGAGTACCAAAAACGGCATTCCAGTCATGAAAGTTTAGAAAATAACTCAGTTCCCAGACCATGGAATAGCTGTCTTGTCTCCATTGGTGGTAGGGACTTGATTCAGTGGCTTAAATGTAGTATCTAGCAGCATTCTGGATGCTTCATGCTGATCTCCATCTGCCAGTAATAAAGAATGCAGGTCTTATATGTTCTGGGTCCCACTAGGGCCTTTCAGATATATGTAGTTCTCTCATATGACACTAGGCAAGTTAATCCCTGGATCTCTGCTGCCTATACTGAGAATTAAGACACATAGCACACAAACATATTTTACTTCACATTTCTGAACCTAGACTTGAATCCCATTTCTGTGGTGTTATACAATCACAGTGTGAGGAATGGGGTACCTTCCGTGTCAAAGTAGACACAATACGAATGCACAAGATCTGAGGTAGCCTTTGGTTTTAATAGTTTAGGTGTTGTCCAAGGTGTACTCACAGGCTCAGTAAACAGTGCTCAAGTCCTGACACAGAAATAATCATAGACATAGATACTAAACTGAGTGGGAACTGTGCTAGAATTTCACCTCAGAGGGAATGTGCTAATATTCCGTAAAGCATGTGATTTTTTCAGATTGCAGCCAAAAGAGTAGAACCGAGATTGCAGTGTGTGACAGAGTTTTATATAGTTACACCTGTCAAAAATATATATAATAAAGGGGTTGGTTTGCTAATATCACAAGGGGAATTTAAGTAGAGCAGGAAAGAGCATTATTTTTTTTTTCATCTGGTACTTAAAAGTATTTTGAGTACAGGGTCTGTCTGGGATGAAGTTAACTTCCTGCATAGTAGCCTCAATAGTCCCTTCAGCCCTCTGATCGCCTTTTTGGTGCTTCTCTGAACCCTCTCTAACAGGCCTTTCTTGTGCTGAGGACCCCAGACTTGAATACTGTATTCCAGGTGGGCTCTCACAAGGGCAGAAGAGAGGAGAATCACCTCCTTCACCCCACTGGCCACTCCTATTTTGATGTAGCCCATGACAGGGCTGTCTTTCTGTGCTATGAGCACACACTGTTGGCTCATGTCCAATCTTTCATCAACCAGAACCCTCAAGTCTTTCTCCTTAGGACTACTCTCAGTGAGTTCATCACTCACTCTGTGCTCATCTCTGGGATTTTCCCAGGTTCAGGACCTTGCACTTGGCCTTGTTGAACTTCATGAGGTTCCCATGGGCCCACTTCTCAAGTTTGTGCAGGTTCCTCTGGATGGCATCCCATCCTTCTGCTGTGTCAACTGCACAGCTCAGCTTGGTGTCATCTGAAAACTTGCTGAAGCTGCACTCAATATCACTGTGAACTTGATCCCGTTGTCTGTGACATTGATATTAATCCAGGATATATCAAGGGATATTAAAGAGCTCTGATTCCAAGACAGAGCCTCTAGGGACATCACTGATCACTGGCCTCCACTGCAACATAGAGCCGTTGACTACAACTATCTAGCTGCATGCATCTAGACAATTTCTCATCCTATCCTTAGTTTGACTTCTATCTGGAACAGTGATTATATTTTATTCTAGTCTGTTCTCAACAGAAAGTGATTATACAGAAAAAACGTATACTAACATGACTTTAGCTGAGCAGCTGGCAAGAAATATTTAATACAGTTCTTTATTTTTATTAGCTAATTATGATTTCACAGTCAGCTTTTATTGCACTACCCTTAAGCTCAGCAAAGTAACTCTCACCTTGGTAAGAGCAAATATGAAGTTCTTCCTAGTAGCTATTTTTCTCCATGCAAACATTTCCCCCATGACATCTCTTGGAATTGTGAAACATGCTCACATGGTCTGTCTTTGCACATCTGATAACACTAGCAATGACAATTTCAGAGATCAGTAACTGAATTAGCTTGAGAAGTGTGGGATCAGCTGCAGAAGCATGTAGGGAAAATAGTCTAATTCTCCTTTCTTTGCCTTCAATCCTTCATCATCTCAGGGTTCCAAATGTGAACACTGAGAGCTGCTGAATTCTTGCCAGCTGAAATACAGCAGAAGACAATATTTGCAAAGTGTGAAAGGAAACCAGAGAAAGGCAGTCCAGATATCAGTGGGAGTGAGGATGGAGGGATGGGGAGAGAATAAAAAATAAAAATAGTCACTTCAGGCTTGGATATGGCACTTCAAAGACTTTTTCTGAGCTAAGCTAAATACGCTTTTAAAAATGAATTGTAGCTGTGAAAACAATTTGTAGGTCATAAAGTCTTTCTTGTTGGAATGAGTTTTGAAATCAGCCTAGTTCAATTCATTAGCCTCATGTCACATTTAAGCTGTCACAAATCCTTCCATTAGGTAGGAAATTAGTTTACCCACTGGTGAACCAGAGGGATGAAATGTAGGAATTGTATAACTAGAAGTTGGACTCTGCAGAAAAACTGACAGGATTGCTTGATAAAGTAGATGAACTTCTCTGGGGGTTTGTAAGTCCTTCATTCAATCCATGCCCCTGAGCAGGAGCAGGTGCACTGTTCTGACATGAAGCAAAATTTCAAAGGTTTAGTGCCTGAATGGGAGATCAGACCTCAGTACATTTCAAATCCAATGAAGCTACATCACTAATCATCTCCCCTCTAGAATACTTTGACATTGGCAGTGACTAGAAAGAAAGATATTCCCCAAAGTCTGATTAGCATAGCAGGCAATTGATGTAGTGGAGGACCACCCAGAAAATAATTAGTAAATTAGCATGATGGAATTTTGAAACATAAATCAGTATGTAGTAGAAAGGTGAAAAGAGATAAAATTAAATATTGACTTTGCCTCACAAAGCACAGGAGTAGTTACTAGAAGCATGAATATGTTGAGGATACTGGTTTTCAGTGACAATTGCAATTTCAATTAAAAGTTGTTCAATTGCTAGAACCAGTAACACATGAAGGGCATTGAATAATAATCATATGTTGGTGAGTAGGAAGCTGACATACATCTGCTGATCTGTGGTAACTTATTAGGTAGATGCAACTCAGCCCAAAGCAAATGTGATGTAATTCAAGCTAACATAGCCACTAACAGGAAAAGAATATTCTGAATTCAGTTATCCTGTATTTGTCATGAACTAGGAACACAAATATTTATTTATTTATTATATATGTATTATGGATATTTATTGTGGATTAGTCAATGTGTACTTACTTAAGATAAGTTGGTCATGTTCTCTAATATTAAGTTGCATTTGTGGTGTAGTAGTCAGAATTTATTTATAGTCAAAGTATTTGTTTTATCTTTCTTTTCTTTTTGTTTTTTTTTTATTTAAAGCAATATGAAACTGAGTCAAAACTCTTAATCATGTGTATTAAAATATTTAAAGCTTTTAGATTATCTAAGTATTAAATGTTGAGTTTACCAGAAATGACTACTCTTATTCTTTCTGTTTATGCAGCCATCTTAAACAATTGAGGTGAAAATAAAAATAATTATTAAAATTATTTTACATAATTAGTAATATGTTTTTCTGCTGATAACAATAAAATAGCCAATAATATTAGCAAAATATTTTTATATGCCTAGCCTAATGTGGTCTAGTGTGCAACTGGAAATAGTCCTCCCATCATATATGAAAGTCAGGTTTGAGATCACCTAAGGGACCTGAACATACATAAGTCCATAGGACTAGATGAGATACATCCCAGGACCCTGAGAGACTGGGGTGATGTAGATGCTGAATCATTTTCCATCATATTTCAAAAGCTGTGGCATTCAAGTAAAGTTCTCAGTGACTGGAGAAGGCAGACTATTGCCTCCAGTCTTAAAAAGGGTAAAAATGGCTACCTAGAAAATTAGTGACCAGCCAGTCTTACCTCTCTGACTGGTAAGATCATGGAACACATCCCCCCTGAGATATGTCAAAACATATGGAAGACAGGGAGGTGATTAGAGACTGCCATAATGGCTTCAGCAAGGGCAAATTGTGCCTGACTAATCTAGTGGCCTACATGGAGTCACTGCTTCCCTTGAGAGAGTATGGATGTCCTCTACCCAGATTTCTGTATGAAATTTGATGCAGTCCATCACAACATAACTATCTTTAAATTAGAGACTTATGGTTTTGATTGCATGTGCTGGTTGATTATTCTTCGTAGTAGCTAGTTCAATGTTTTGGATTTGGGCTGAAAAGGGTTGATAATATTGAAATGATTTTGTTAGTGCTAAGCAACATTTCACAGCATCACAGACTTTTCTACTTGTACTGCCCCACCAGCAAGGAGGCTGGGGTACTCAAGATGTTGGGAGGGGAGACAACGGGGAGAGGTGACCCCAAATGACCACAGGGATATTTCAAACCATGTGACATTATGCTCAGTACATAACGCTAGGGAGAAGGAGGAGGAAGGGGGTGATGTTCAGAGTGGGGGTGTTTGTCTTCCCAAATCAGGATTGTGTGTGATGGAGCTCTGATGTGCTGGAGATGACTGAACACCTGCCTGCCCATGGAAAGTGGTGAATGAATTTCTTGTTTTGCTTTCCTTGTGCACATGGCTTTGGCTTTACCTACTGAACTGTCTTTACCTTAGTCTAGGAGTTTTCTCACTTTTACCATTCCAGCTGTCTCCCCCAGCCTAGTGATGGAGGAAGTAGTGAGTGGCTGTGTGGGTCTTAATTGCCAGCTCTGGCTAAACCACAACATGTATGAACTGTTAGCTGGGCTAGGAATTTTCTGCACGGCTATGTCCTAAAGGCTGCAGACAACTTCATATATAGGTGGAAATCAGTAACAAGTGCTGTCCACCCAGGGTCTGTGCAGGGACCAACACTATTTAATATCTTTGTCAGTGGCACAGACAGTGAGATTAAGTGCACCCTGAGCAAGTTTGCAGATGAGTAGTGCAGCTGATTTGCTAGATGGGTGGGGAGTCTTTCAGAGCAACCTTGAGAGGCTTGAGGAGTGAACTTGTGCAAACCTCATTAAGTTCAACAAAGCCAAGTGCAAGCTTCTGCACATGGGTCAGGGCAGTCTCCAGTATTGGTACAGGCTGGGGGATGAAATGACTGGAGCGGCCCTGGAAAGAGCCTTAAGGGTACTAGTGGGTGAAAATGAGCTGGCAATGTGCACTTTTACCTGTATCATGGGTTGCATGAGAGAAGTGTGCTCAGCATGATGAGGGATGTGATGCTCCCTCCCTAGTCCACTCTTGGAGACCCCACCTGAAGTGCCTCATCCAGTTCTGAGGTTCCAACACAAGAAAGACATGAACTTGTTGGAGTAGATCTAGAGGGCCACAGGAATGATCAAAGGGCAGAACACCTCTCCTGTGAAGTCAGGCTGAGAGACACCTGGCTCTGCTCAGCCTGGATTAGAGGAGACTCTGAAGAGACTTTATTGAGACCATTTGATACTTAAAGGGGATTTATAAGGAATATGAAGGAGACTTTTTTATCAGGACCTGTAGTGATGGGACAAAGGGCAATGGTTTTAAACTGAAAGAAAGTAGATTTCGGTTGGATATAAGAAATATTTTTTTTATGATGACACAGGAACAGGTTTCCCAGACAACTTGTGAATGTCCTATCATCAGAAATGTTCAAGGTGAGGTTGGACAAGACTGAGCTACTCGTTGCACTGAAAGATATTCTTGTCCACGGTGGTTGGACTAGATGATCTTTAAATATGTTTCTGTGAGTCTAACATTGTATTACTCCATCTTTCTTTGAAGTTGTCACAAAAAACTACATTTTATGTCTTTATAAAGTTTTGACAAACTCAAAATATTTTAAGAAACACAACTTGCGCTGATAATTTCACCAGTATACAAGGCTATTTTCAAGATTGTCAGCTCTCTGGAAAAGTCAAAGCAGTATGAAAATATGTAAAATTTAAAAAACAAATTAGATGGTTTTTTTGGTGTATGATGGTGAATTAACAGATGGCTGGTGAAAGAGTGCAGATACTTATGAGTGGATATGTTTGAATTTCACAAAAGAAAAATTAGAAAAAGTTAGGAAATGGGCAAAGGGTGATGCTATAATAAAAATAACACCTACAACAGATGTTCATGAGTTGAATTGTCCAGTTTGGGGGTGATTTTTTTAGATATTGAAACAGAACAAGACAGATACATTGAAAATGTAGAAAAGAATATGTGAAATAAAAAATATTGAAGGATATCAAGTATTTTTTTTCAGCTATCTTGAAACAGCAATTTTCTTTTTCTCATTTACATATCTCTAAGGGGAATTTTGAGATGGGTGAATGATTTTGTATAAAACCAATGTGATTCTTTGTATAGATACAAAATGAAACCAAATCACAGACAATCAGGTAAATTGAAATGTGATTTTGTGTTGAATGGATCTTTTTGAAACATGTTAGATTAAAATGTTTCTGTCCTTCTAAGGTTTGACTTCATACTTGAGTAAAATGTATTATACTTCCCTGTGAAAATATCTTCACTAATAGCTTTAGACATACCTCTAATCACAGTTTATTCTTGTATTTAGGAAACTAAAAATGCCAAAACAAAAATGTTGCAATATCATGAGAATGAGTACAAAAAGAAAAATCCTCAAATATTATGAGAGTGGGTACACTGTAAAAACCTATGTTAAACATGAAAAAAACTTATTGCCTGATGCACAGAAAATATTTACACATAAAAATTGGGTTTTTCAGACTGAGTACATGTTAAAAAAGACAATCTTTCAACTGAGAATGTCTTTACAATGTAAACTTTGGAGACAAAATAGTGCCCAGTACAGAGAATGATGGATTTTATTCCCTGAGGTTCAGAATTTTTATTTAGCTCTGACATCACATGCTGAATTATCCTGGTTAAGACAGAAATCTTCTGGGAAGTAATACTATTTACTGGTTGTAGGGTTTTAAAAATTATTTACATTTATTCTACAATATAATAAATAATATATACAAATGACTAATCCTTGTTTAGTGATGTAGTTTACTTACAAGTGCAACACTCTAAAACCAGGGTGGAATATTAGACTTAAGCAAACTTATAATGTTCTAATCTATCAGGAATCCACATTTCTGTGAATCAGCTATGACAATGTACTGGCTATTGCATGACATCTGGAGATCATGAGGCTGAAATTGTTTCTAGAATGAGAAAACTGAAGAACTATACATTGATTGTTAAAGCCTAACTTTCCAGCTGGGAAAATGTGATGAAGGATGGATTTAATGCTAGTCTGTTTTCCAATATCCTGTATTCCCTGAGTTAAATCCTGCCAGAAGTTCAAAATCTTTGGTTAATTACCTTAAAAAAAATCCTTTCCTAATTTGAAAAGAGGGAGTCATCACAACTCTTGATAAGGTATTTAAGTAGTCAAATATGTTAACTTTTAAAAGAAATTAGCAACTTATTTCATTTTGAAGTTAGGTGTAATTTCTTGCCATATGACTGTAATGTATTAAGTTCTAAATTTAAGGGCTTTTTATTAGCAAGTGCTTATTTTTTCTCTATTAACAACTGTAAGCATTCATAGACCATAACAGTCATAACCATTTCTCTGATAATATAATAGACTGAACTACTTGAGTGTTTTATTTGAATGTATTTTATAACCCTTCAAGTATTTTGGTTCTTGTCTGAGCCTTCAATTTTTCAGTAATCTTTCAAAATGTATGTCAAAACAGGCTATGGATTTCTGGAGTGTCACAGTATGACCAAATAAAGAAAAAAATGTAATGTTTAAAGATAGTCATTGTTTAGCTCTTTGCATATTCTTATGGCATATAAAACTGGCTGTTCAAAATATCCACTTGGAGTGTCATGTTCAGTTATTTACCAACAGTGGTACTTCAGAACCCTCCTTGTGCCTTCTCCATTCCCTAGACATCTGTTTCTCAAAGTCTTATGTCTTTGCCATACATACTCAGGTGTGCATATCTATATTTCTCTGTAACAAAACATGCATTCAACATGTTATGAACTGATTCAGACCTGACTTTTCTATTACTTGTTTTTCCCTCTGTTTTGATGCCTTCTAAAAACTTCATCAGTGCCTATTTAATGTCTTTGGAGTTGTTGATTAAAATATTAACCCAGAAGGCATCAAGAAGTTGTTCTCTTCAAGACTTTACTATAGATTATTTATCATTGATTCCCAGTTATGTGTTTCATTGCATTCCCTTTGTTAAAGCCTAATTTTGTTCAGATTATCTTCCTAGAAACAAAACTTCCATAGTAACAAATAACCCATCCTTAAATTTATAGATACTAAGCAAACACATAGAAAAAAACATTTTAAAATCCCTTGTATTTCATGACAGCTAACCTAATTAGTGATGGCCCTGTACCACATAAATTTCAGTTATTAACTGCACCCAGTTTGGTGTATGACACACAGTTCCACAGTAAAATTATTGCAGATCTAAAAATAGTGCTTCCTCTCATTTGTCCTCATAAGTTTTATAATATTACTACTGCAGGTTTGTGCAACACATCTGTATGATGCAAGTGAACAAATAAACACAAGGACCGTGATGCATATGGGTTGGATGAAATACATCCATGGGTCCTGAAAGAAATACCGACTAGAAATGCCAACAGTGCTGTTAGATATTCTCAGCATATCCTGTTTCTCAATACTGTAAAGCGGTGGGAATCATAGATTGCCTATCCTTTGATCTTTCCTTTTTCCTGTGGTAAAAAAACCAACCAACCAATATTTTTTAAATTNTGTCCCTCTATGTACATACTTCTTACAATCTCACTGATAATTTCCACATCAGGCTCCTTTTCCAAACATATTCTTCTGAAAATGTTATGGTTCATTAAAATATGGATGTGATTCAGCTCAGGAATTCCTTTTGCAGTGTGTGAAATTTATCCTTTGGCTGTCAGCTCACACAAGACTCTTCTCAGTAAGACATGCTTAGACTTCGCCAGTAATAGCTACCTTTGACTTAAAGCAAAGTTAGCAAAATTAATGTCAGCTGCCCTAAAACTCCTAGTTTTTCCACATTTTTAAGAAACCATCAGCAGAAATGTTAGTGTTTCATATATGCACGATAGCCCACTTACTCTAAAAGTCGTGACATTATCTCTGTTCAATATTCCTGTTTAGAAAAAGCCAAAAGTTTAATTTGAAAAAGGAATGTGATCTCTCACAGTTACAAGTTAGGAGATGAGGCTCACATGAAACTCAGTTCCACTGAGATAATTGTAAAATAGTTTCTTAAGAGGATGGATCTAGGCTTCAGCCTCTCAGTAAGATAAATGGCAAAAGATAAACTTCAGCATTCTGAAGTTAAGAAAAAACAGTATTTCTTCTGTGAGATTAAAAGAAAAAAATATTTTAAAATGGGGAAAGGTAGTAGTCAAAAAATTATTTTATTCAATGGCTGATAAAATTTTGTTCAAATTTCTCCTTTATTTGTGCACACTGGAACTTATTTCTTTGAAACCAGAAACCTAACTATCATGATAGTCACAGCTCATGATAGTATTCAGTCTCTCGTCAACATGAAAGAAATTCTGTTTTGTGTTTGATAGTGTTACATTCTTCTAAGCTGGTGATGGAAGGCTCATTTATTCTCTGATTCCTTGAAACTGAAGGTCTTAAGTGATGGCTTTTCCAGGTCTCTCAGAAGTAAGGATTCCAAAAATTTTTATGTGAAATTGATCGGCTGCTTCAGGAGGGATCAAGAGGTACCTCATCAGTCCATGCCAGAATGCCATATAGAGCAGCAATTTAAGTTTGTTCACTAGAAAGAAGTTCAAATAGTCTCAGACAAATGAGAAATGAGCCTTTGTTAGAAACAAATTCAAACAGTCTCAGAGAGATGATGAGTCTTTTCTCCCTCCATACTTTGTGAATGAACTGATCACATACCATTCTTGTTCTGTATAGGCTGAGGTAGTCTGAATGCACACTGACTGCATCAGGCTCAGCAAGTGAGATTACAGAGAAGAAATATCTTCATTAAGTACGTCCTACTCTTAGTGCCAAATCAAAATCTTAGCTAAATCAAAACCTTGGTGGGGGGAGGGGAGGGAGGGAAGGTCTTATTCAAGGAATTAAGCTTTTTCTGACTGCTGAAAATACAGAAATTCAGGAAAAAAAATCATTTCAGTCCCTTTTCATTAAGTAATTTCCCACTAGTTTGATAACTATCTGTGGGGAGACACTGAGAAAAAATATGTGACTTATTTGATGTAAGTTGTTTATATGAAAATCTTAAATATGTGAAAAGCCCATTGCCTAATGGCCATGATGATTGTGACTTACCAAGTTATAGTTGATCAGTTAAGAGATATGCCTTATTTCTAAATACTTTTCTACCAAATGCACTCTCTCTCCTATTGTTGTATAGACAAGCTCTAAGTCACACTGTGAGGGTTAGAAAACCACTCTTCATGCTAGACATCATGCAGTACTACCTACAAGACACTGAAGCTATATATGGTGTGGCTATTCACTATCATACTTGTGCAATGGCTTGAGAGGATTACATTCTCCTTTAGCTTTTGTTATGATTTGATTATTAAGAGATACTTCTGCCCAAATTAAGATGCAAACAAAGCCATACATCAAAGTCAATAGTATGGATTTTATTTAAGAATAAATGTGAGGTAAAGAGATGGAAAGAAACAGGAAAGAGGGGTGCAGAAAGAGAGAGAGAGAGAAAGACAGACAGACAGACAGATTAAGTAGAAAGATATCACCACCCAGTGGATCCTGTGTCATCCTGCTGGTCCTTCTTCATCCTGGTCTCAGTAGTGAGGGATCCGGAGTAATTCTTCTGCAGGTACCACCTTTATACAGTCTAAGTTTTGAGTATCCACAGGGTGGATACTCTGGTCCCAGATGTTCCCACAACTTGGGCTGGCATGGGTGTAAGCAGATGTTTCCTTTCCCATAGTCTGTGCAGCAGAACTTTGGTCTGGTATGCTCATTCCAAACCTTCACCTCCATTAGGCCTGGAATTGACACCTTCCTGTTTGGCTTACAGTGGTTATGTCAAGGTTCTGTTGTGGTGGCTTATCCTATGGGAAGGTCCTTCTTTGATAGTGTTTAGAGAATTTGTGCTCTTTAAATCTTTACAGCTTCCCATTTTACAATGGGAAGCTGTAAAGCTGCTAAATAATTACATTAAAAACATAGCCCACTGTCTCTGCTTGCCATGTATAAATTATGATACCGAATTTCTTGGTCTTTTACTGTTGAAAACAATGTAAACGTAGAGTTTAATTAGTCCTAGTATTCCAAGTAATATAATACAATTATTTTACCGAAACCTGTTATCTTTTGTCAAGGCTTCACTGAAAACTAAAGTGAGACAACTGAGCTTTGCAAAGCAATTAGCAGGTTCTCAGAACAGCAATGTGAGAATTAGTAGCTACTTTTCACATTCAGCTTCTTTTTGCTATTTTTTGCTGTGTGAAGGACTTGTGAATGGAAAAACAAGTGAGTTGAACTTCTTTTGTACTCCCCAAGACTGGTGGGGGGGGGGGCATGGAATAAAAGAAATTACTTCAAGTCCCTTTAGGATTAATTACTAGCATTGTCAAGAACATTTCTGTATCAGTTTAAAAGTAGAGTAAAGGAGAGATGAATTGGGTTTACATGTGAAATTCTTCCCTAAGTGATTGAAACCAGGAGGGTAGGATGGCTATTAACTTTACAGTGCTGGAATTTTTCCTGTGGACTGTAAGGTCTTTCAAGAGTATTAATTCATACTAAAATTAAGAAAGAGAAATGCGGCTTCTCTTCATACAAAGTTTTTCTAGTTCTTTTCTATATCAACTTATATTGGTATCTTTGAATCACAGATATTTTAGCTTACCATAGTATGAAAAACATGTGGATTCACAAAATAAAAAAAAGATCACTTAGAAGAGCTTAGAGGGGTTTTCAGTAGAATAATGAGAAAAGTGTAGCATCACACACACTATGATGATAGTGCTTAGAATTCACTTACACATGAAAGAATGTGGGATGATATGCATTGCAAAGTGGAAGGTGTTTTCTAAAATCTTCTAAAAAACTTGCTTGGATTTTTCTTTTTTTGTCCTAGACATTGCCAGGGCAGTGGTCTTTCTGTGTGTATCCTTAGTCCATAGTGACAAGGTTTTGATTCCATTTTGGACAATGGGTCAGTGTAGCAACATGGGCAAATTCAGCAGTATGACAATATTTGAAAGATGAGGGTGTGTAGCAATAGAGTTTCTACTACACTTCCATTAACAGTTGTTCCTCAGGCTTCTTCAGAGAGGAATTTTAGCTTGAGGAGTACAGGAAAAAAAAATCACAGACCAATGGGTTATTTTCCAAAATTTAGGAAGTTTTATATCTCTATGAAATTATATTGCTTTATATTATCCTCTTCCAATCGATGCCACTGCTTGACATAAAAAAAATTACAGTATGGAGACTATCCACAGAGAAGCCATTACTGAAAAGAATATCATGAGGGAAGAACTTTCCCATTCCCTGATGGCTACAAAAGCAGTGTTTTCTCTGTTCTTCTGGTCCTTGTTTTATTTTACAGTAGAAAACCCGGTAAAATAGCAGGGGGTCATTCACAGCTGAGTTAATTAACATGGTGCCAGTGCTGATGAACAAAGTCTGATAAAAAGCACACACAATCCTGGAAGCACTGCAGGAGTTCCTTTCAGCTCATGGCAATTCAATAATTAAAAAAAAAAAAAAGAAAGACAAAAGGAATTTGAATGTAGGATTTAGCAGAAAATCAAACATCTCGATTAAAATTAATTAATAATTGAAAGAATAGTCAATAGACTTGGAGTATTGTTTAGTTGAGTTTTGTAACCTCTATATTTGCTGAGCCTTCTTTGGTATACTATAAATTGCAAATACAACTATCTGGAAACTGAAACACATATAGACACAACCCATCAAAATATGTTTATACTTGGAAAAATAGTTTTGTTAGACTTCCACAATGCAAAGACTTGATGTGTTCTAAATAAAATATCTGCCAATCTAAAAGGTTGTGGTTTATTTTTTTAAATAGAAGTTGTTTGTTTTTCTCCCACCATAGGTCTTGACTTAGCAACAAAATCATGTTTTCTTTTTTTTTTTTTTTTGTCATTCCCCCAAAATGTAGGTTCTGTAGGCAAAGCATAGTCTTCTGGGAGCAACCAGACAACTTTATTGCCTGCTGTTTACACACTGTATGAGACTGGAAGCGCAGCTCTGCCGTGGGAGTTTCCTCCAGCTCACTAATCCTAGAAATGCTTACTCGGAGTGCTTCTCTGAAAAAGACAGCAATAAAAGATACATTTTTTTCTCTCAAGGACACTGAGAACAGAAGGGACCAGTATTCCCTTTTGAAGGGACCATCTGGCCCTATGCTGTGCCTCTATAAGCTGCAGGAATTCTTCCAGAAACTGGATTAAAATATATTTCTCAGAGAACTATCTGATCAGTTTTTAAAGACTCCAAACAATAATAAGTCCATGGGCTGCTTCTGGTAAGTTGTTCAAATAGTTAATTAGCTTCACCAATGCATTTTACTGCTCCTTATTTCAAGGCTGAATAAGTCTAACTTTAGTTCCCATGCAGTGCATCTTCTTATGCCTTCTTCTGCAAGATTCAGACACCTTTTCCTACCAAATATAATTTCTATGATTAAGTTTATGTGTAGCACGATCAAGTAACTTCTTTTTATCTTTAATAAACTAGCAGATTGGATTCCATAAGCATCCCACTTAGTTTAGGTACAACTGGGTAATTTTTTGAGTCCTCTGTATTCTCTTCATTAAATTCATAACTTCCATGAAATGCAGACTTCAAACTGGATGAAGAAATCTTCAAATTCATACAAATGCTGCATACAGATGTTATCTGGCTTCCTTCATGACAGCCTTTCAGAAATGAAGTGACAGCATTCACTGAACTTGATACTGAGCTTCCACACTGACCCTGTTCTCTCTGTTAACGTTTTTTTCTCAAGTTGCTGCTTTCCAGGAAATAATCTTTCATTCAGCTTCTGAAGCCTGCCATGCTTCCCACATGTAACAGCTTACAATCTCAATGCTGCACTGAAATGTATTTTTCTCAGTTATGACCTTGTACCTGGGATCTGGAACACTTCGTAAAAGCACCCTGTTCTCATTGTTTAATGCTTCCATTGAGCTGTACAACATACTAGCAAAGAGCTTACTTGGTCATCCATATACACACAATATCATTAATGATTAAAACATTGAATAGTATCAGATCCTGAAGAATTGTTCTCCCAAATCTCATGGACTCTAGCACTGATTTTTTCACCCTTATCTGCATTTTCTACCTCAGAATACCAACTGAAGCATATGACCAACTGATTATATACACTGCATGCCTTCTCAGAATACAGTATTATATAGCATCATGTCAAAAACTTTGATTTATTTGAAGTGTGTAATTGCTTTTATCAAGTTGTTTTATCACCCGATCAAAGCATATCACAACATTTTTCTGCTCTTGTTATATTTTCTAAAAAAACATGGCAATTGTATTTTCGTACTAATTTCTTTAGGCTCATTGAATGTGCTCTGAATATAAATATTTAATGAAGAAAGAGAAACGGTGCAAGTTCCAATATGATGTTAAGGGTTCTAGCTTAAATAAGGTTGTTAGTATCCAGATGTTGCTATGAAGGATGTAATAAGACGAGAGCGATGAAATTGCTCTCCTGTATCCAGGATGAAACACATGGAGACACTTAAAGATATAAAGTAAGGATCAGTGATGTAATTATTCCAGCAAACAGCAACATATTTGATGGAACACAATATTCTCTTTTTCATCAGTAGGGATTGTACTGCTATGAATATGTATGAACTATAGTTCATATAAATACAATCTATAAGCTGCACTTCTAAAAAAAATCTTTGTTTCAACCTCTGTAAATGATGCTGAGTATCTTCATTATCTTTTTCTGGTTTGTGGTCTGCATTTTGTCTTTCATGTGACTTTGGCTTTCCAGACTTTTCATTTTTATCCCCACCCACTGACCTGTTTTTTTCTGGGGTAGAGTTAATTGTCTTCATAGTAGCTGGTATTTTGGATTTGTGCTGGAACAAATGTTGATAACAAAGGGAAGTGTTAGTTACTGCTAAGCAGGGCTTGCAGAGAGTCAAGGCCTTTTCTGCCTCTTACCTCCTCAGTGAGGAGGCTGGGGGTGTACAAGAAGTTGTGGGAGACCACAGCCAGAACATCTCAGCCCAACTGGCTCCAGGAACGTCCCATACCATATACCATATGACATAATGCCCAGCATTAAAAGCAAGGGGAGGAAGGAGGAAGTTGGGGCATTTGAAGTGATGACCTTTATTTTCACTGTTAATGGAGCTCTGTTTTCCTGTAGACAGCTGAACATGTGCCTACCTGTGGGAAGTGGTGAGTGAAGTTTCTGTTTTGCTTTGCTTGTGTGCACAACTTTTACTTTACATATTAAACTGTCTTTATTTCAGCCCATGAGTCTTTTTTACTTCTATTCTTCCAATTCTCCCCCCCATCCAGCTGTGTGGGCCTGAGCTGCCCACCAGGGTTAAACCATGACAATTATGCAGCTCTGGTTTTCTGGCTAAAATAAAGCACTTCAAAAATGGTTTTTTAGATTTTTTTTTATTTTCTTGACATTATTTTTGTCTCTTTTAAAGTTCCAGTTGCTATTGCTGTGTTCTTGAGAGGCATGTATGGCTTCTCTCCTGGTGTCTGTAAGTAGTGACAAGATGATGAATATGAGAAGCTGAAATTTTTTTTTTACTTAGTTTGTTCTCAGGCCCTTTGTGGTCCTTGCTTTGAAAACTGAACATAACTGAGTTGACTGAGGGTCTTTCACTCTATGCTACCATTAGTTTGAAGATCTCTTTTTTAGTGCAGTTGCCATTTTTATGCTATGTTTAGACAAGTCAAGTATGTTTATCTCCATCGCTTTCTTGGTATACACATCGAAACAGTGTAAATTAAGTGAAAGCATTTTGGAATTGTATACAGTATATTTCTAAAGGCACTGTACTCCAAAGCAGCTCTGTGAATTTAGGCACGCTGATAAAACTTTATAAATGCGAGCATTATGGCAAACGCTTATTTTCTCTATGGGCATATTTTTTTCTAATGGCAACAATTACCATGACTAAAATTATTTCTTGTTATCCTTTCTGAGGAAGATTCATAAGTCTTCTCTTTCGCACTATTTTGTATAAATCTTACCCATTTCTAGCCAACTATTTGAAGGTGACAGGTGATGAAGATAGCATGTTGAAACAGCTAATGTAATTTCTGTCTGTCTCCAAGGCTTTTCACACAGTGGCAGTGCACCAGCAGAAATGAACAGAAGTTTCATAAGGCTTTTTATTATTTAGAACACATAGACATGAGCATGGTATATACAGTTTTAGATTCTAAGAGTTTTAGATTCTAAGAGTCAGCCTCCGACTTTTGGGTGACCTGCCAGCACACCCTGTCTGATCCTGCATCAGTCATAGACTCATAGATCTCTTCTTTGTCTCCTGGCTCTGTTTTAGCAGAGAAATGAGTTGTGTTCATGATCTCCCAAAGCACTGACAATGCTGTGCCTGCAACCATGCACAGACTGACACTGAAACCTGAGAGTCTGTTAGTATGCTCTGCACTGCTTTTTCTGCTGCAGCTTTATTCCCTACCAGCATTTTTAAACTACACCTACCTGCTGGTGTGCCAGATGTGGGGAGGTTCTTTCTTTATCTTTTCCCATAGCATGGGCCAAGTTACAATTTTGGCATCAAATTCAATTTCTCTCTTATTATGTCAGTTAATTTCTCTTTATTTGACAATTTGTTAGTGAGCAGATTTTTTTCCTTATACAGCATGAGGAGAATTGGCACCAAGAACTGGAGAAGATTTTAATGAATTTCAGCTGCAATCAATATTTTTTATTCAATCAAAGAGTTCAATGAATTAACAAGCAATGACTTCACTTCTCATTTGCTTTCTTGTTATTATTTTTTTAATCAATGCTGCAGGGACAGTATGTGAGAGTAATGATTGCAGCACACAAGATGAACTGTGAGCTCTCATGACTGAAGTTAAGCTAGCAGACTGCTGCATCTCACAGTTTAAAGAATTTGAAGAACAGTGACCAAGTGTCCTCTTACAGCTGATGTCTCTGTAATAAAAATATAAAAAATAACATTATATTTTAAACTACCATACAAATTTTGGAAAAATAGGAATGGTCATATGATTAAATAGTCACATTTTTGTTAAAGTGACAAAAAATATGGAATGATTTGAACATTTAAAAGCTAAGAATAAGAACCTTTAACCATTCTGTGGTGAAAAGCATGATAAAGACAAAAGTATAACCCAGCCTTTAGTAAAATATTGTTAAAGAAATTTTCCTGTTTGACTTCTCAGAAAACCTGTATCCAGGCAGTGTTATTGTTATTCTGTGAGTTTTATGACAGGATAAAAAGCAATGTGATAATGAATAAAAACCAAAAATAGTAATTTAAAAACGCCAGGGTAACACTGAGCTGGATAAACAAGAAATCAGGGCTGGTTTGATTAATCTATTTGCTGAAGTTGTAATGAGTTTGTGAAACCAATGCAGCAATCCTAGTCTCCCCACTCTGCTCTCTATCCTTGCATCTCCAGTTCCTGGAGCTGTGAAGACTGAGCTGGGTTTTGTGTTTTCCCTTCTTCTTCACACCATATTCCTGTCTCTCTCCCAGTCATCAGGTAGTCTTTAATTCAGTATGTGCTGCTCTTCTCTAAAGACTTCTATTTTCCACACAGTCCCACCCCCTTCCTTTCCCTAATTATAGGATAATAAATGGACAGGAAGTACCATAGTCCAAGTATGCCATTTTCAGCCAGGTAAAATGTCTGGAGACCCAAATTTTGAAAATACTCAGGAAGCAAACTCAAGGCAATAAAGCAGGAAATATTGTAGTGGTGAATTAGTAAAGAATGCATAACTAACTTAGACACTGTACAAAATTGCTTCTTATGGAGAATTAAAACAACACAACAAAACGCAAAAATCACGTATCCCATTTGGAAAATAAAGCATAATGGACAGTGTGGTATGTCCTATGTTATTACGACTTATAAAATATAATATTTATTACATAAATATTGCCATTTATGATGAGAGTATAATGAGAGAAAATCACCTTTTTTAGTTAAAAAGGTCAGTAGTATAATACACTTATTGTGGAATGAGCTTAATTTATACCTTTAGATTTTGACAGATTTTAGGAAATAGCTTGTATGTCCTACAGGATATAGGATATAAGAATGTTCATTATAGTATAATATCTCTATGCTGTAATTACTTCTTTGAATCTTTGCGCTGATGTAATATTTTATTTGTATTCACAAAGTCTAATATGAACACAGTAAAATTTCTGCTGTTTATAATGTCCATATAGGATTAAAGTAAAAAATTAGTCATCTCCAGGACTTAGCTATATAACTCATGGAGAAATACCTTGACTTGACTTAATACTGAAAGAACTGAACAGAGAGTTATAAAGATGGTCATAGAAATGGAGTTAGTAGCAGGAAATATCGTGCTGAAAATTCATAATGATAAATCAAGAAATACATCACGTCATCAAGCAGAATTTTAATGCATTTCTATACTCAGTTTGAATACCTGGGAGCAATCTCTCACCAACTTCAAGAGGAACTGGAGATGGGTGGAGAGAGAACAAGCGGACATGAAGGGTATTGGCAGTGGCCATGTCTTAGACAGCTCTTAGACAGCAACTTGCCATGTTTAAAGAAAAGAATTCATAATGGTGAACAATTGCATCTAGTGCAAATCAAGACAATGGCAAAAGATAGAGAGGAAGATAGATTTCTTCTTATTTGAAAGAGTCAGGAAATTATTATTAAAAACTTATAACATTTACTTCTGTCTAATATAAAGCCAAGCTGCCAGTACTTAGAAATACTGGCTTTTCTTCTGCAGGAACTCCTCAGTGAGAAAGATGTGTTTTAAGTCTACATTTCAGGTCATTATATCTGTTNCTACAGTCAGAAAAGCTGGGTATGTTTCTCCCCAGTGCTGTTGAGGGCATACCATGAGTGCTCTTCCTCAACAGGGGAACACCCAGAGGGTGCCTTGTAATAACATCATCTCTTCCTAACAGAAAATGGCATGTCAGATTTGAAATCCCAGAACATGAAAGAAAAGCTGTGAAAGTTAAAAATAAAACCTATGAGAACTTTGTGAGGAAAAGTGACCAGCAACACGCTGAAGAAAATGTACAGCAGATAAATGACTAGAAAAGCAATTTCAAATCTCATGGAAAAATGTAAAAGGAAAACTTCAAAATAGAGATAATCAAACTGAGCTACAGAAAATGTATCTTTAAATAATTTCCTCATAAAAATAGAGATAACTGTATATAGTTTGTGATGTTTCCTTAACCAAGTTTATACTTGCAATAAACTTGTACTGTAATGTTTGGTCTCATCTTATTCTATGCAATACATAGTATATATGATGTATATGATGTATATGATTTTATTGTTTTGCAGCATCCCAGCTCATTCTTCAATGGAAACTTGCAAATATGTTTACTGAAATACCAACAGCAAAATTAAAATAGTAAGAAAAATACCCCAACAGTAAAATGGCCGTGTTTTTTAGAGATTAACTAGTACAAATTAAGGCACTTAAGAAAACAGCTCTCAGCCTCTTTCTGGTTCCAGTTTTAAAAGGGAATTATTTATCTATTTTTTTCAAAGAATTGTTGGAATTATTGAAGAAGTTTCCCTTTCCCTTTTCTAGTCCCTTTCCCTTTCCCTTTCCCTTTCCCTTTCCCTTTCCCTTTCCCTTTCCCTTTCCCTTTTCCTTTCCCTTTCCCTTTCCTTTTCCCTTTCCTTTTCCCTTTTTTTTTTTGACACCTTTAGTATAATAAATTTATTCCTATAACTATTGCATAATAATCTCAGAAAACAATATAATCAGTTGTCACAGTTTTCCTCCTAATGCCTATAGTTCTTTTTTGATTTCTGATCTTACCTGTTTATGATTTTCCTTTTTTTTTTTTGTCCTAGAGATTGACAGTTTCTTTTGTTGTCTTCAAATGTGGTGTTTATATATTGAANTTGTGGAATGAGCTTAATTTATACCTTTAGATTTTGACAGATTTTAGGAAATAGCTTGTATGTCCTACAGGATATAGGATATAAGAATGTTCATTATAGTATAATATCTCTATGCTGTAATTACTTCTTTGAATCTTTGCGCTGATGTAATATTTTATTTGTATTCACAAAGTCTAATATGAACACAGTAAAATTTCTGCTGTTTATAATGTCCATATAGGATTAAAGTAAAAAATTAGTCATCTCCAGGACTTAGCTATATAACTCATGGAGAAATACCTTGACTTGACTTAATACTGAAAGAACTGAACAGAGAGTTATAAAGATGGTCATAGAAATGGAGTTAGTAGCAGGAAATATCGTGCTGAAAATTCATAATGATAAATCAAGAAATAGATCACGTCATCAAGCAGAATTTTAATGCATTTCTATACTCAGTTTGAATACCTGGGAGCAATCTCTCACCAACTTCAAGAGGAACTGGAGATGGGTGGAGAGAGAACAAGCGGACATGAAGGGTATTGGCAGTGGCCATGTCTTAGACAGCTCTTAGACAGCAACTTGCCATGTTTAAAGAAAAGAATTCATAATGGTGAACAATTGCATCTAGTGCAAATCAAGACAATGGCAAAAGATAGAGAGGAAGATAGATTTCTTCTTATTTGAAAGAGTCAGGAAATTATTATTAGAAACTTATAACATTTACTTCTGTCTAATACAAAGCCAAGCTGCCAGTACTTAGAAATACTGGCTTTTCTTCTGCAGGAACTCCTCAGTGAGAAAGATGTGTTTTAAGTCTACATTTCAGGTCATTATATCTGTTATTTTTCATATAGATGTGAGCTCTGGGATCTTATTACTGAAAGTAAGATAGATAGATAAATGCTTCTGAAAATAAAATACTGTGACAGATTATAGGGCCAGGAAAAGAAAAACAAAATCTAATAAGGAATTGTGAGAAGTCTACAGCATCCAAATAAAATAAACACTGTGATATGTCAACAATATCAGTAGGTAGAATACATGATTATAGTGAAAAGGGTAGACTAATTATTTGTCTTTTGATGGAAAAAGAAGAAAAAAACAAAGAAGGATAATAAGGAAACCATAAAAGTTCTCAGTGTGAGATTTAACGAGAGAAATAATCTTGACAGAACAGGTGGAATAAAACTGGAGAATAGCTAAGGGTTTAAACATGCATGGGAGTAATAATTGCAACACTTCATGAGGCAGATGTTGTACAGAGTGAATTGCTTTATTTTTTACCCATTTTGCATAAGCAAAGAATTCACATATTCAGATATTTAAGGAATCTTAAAAAAATTTTCTGTAGGCTTCAACAAAAGTGAATCACCTGCTCCAGGTACTGTTGCTTTACTTGTGTAACTAGCAACTATTTGTCCTGGATAATAGATCCATCATTCTTGTATTCACTAAATTTAGACTAAAGTAGGAGCTTCTCAGTTTTACATGCTTCCTGTTATCCATGCTCTGCTCTCTGGAATTTGGGTTGTACATTAGACTGCTCTAGTGATGTTAAGGTGAATCCATCATACTGCTTTGCCATTTCTCATTTTCTTCTGTAAAATTCCAAGGAAGGCTTGTCGGCATTTTACTGATTCCTCTGCAATGCCAATTTGGTGCTCAGTTTTCTGCATCTGTGCTGCTGCCTGGTTTTTCCATCTTGTGACAGCCTGAACTATTCGTCATTTGTTTTAGTAATTTTTCATAGCAATAAAGTGTAGTATGAAAAATCTTAGCCTCTGAACCATTTTGCTGCCCTGCCTTTCCCTTCCCTTTCCCTTTCCCTTTCCCTTTCCCTTTTCCTTTCCCTTTCCCTTTCCTTTTCCCTTTCCTTTTCCCTTTTTTTTTTTTACACCTTTAGTATAATAAATTTATTCCTATAACTATTGCATAATAATCTCAGAAAACAATATAATCAGTTGTCACAGTTTTCCTCCTAATGCCTATAGTTCTTTTTTGATTTCTGATCTTACCTGTTTTTGATTTTCCTTTTTTTTTTTTTGTCCTAGAGATTGACAGTTTCTTTTGTTGTCTTCAAATGTGGTGTTTATATATTGAAGTTATGTAACTGTACATTTATTGAGTCAATTTAATAAACTTTTCATACATGAGTCTTTATCTTCTTAACTTTGATTTCATCACCTTTTCTTGCAATTTGGATTATAGATTTATTTCTAAATCAATAAATTTGAAGTGGTATGGATCTCTAAAAGTGAAGACAGAACATTGAAGACAATGTTATTATTAATTGATAACTGTATTTTCAATTAAGATAAACATTGACATGCTACTGGGAAAATTCTGAAAATTACATAGAACTTGGAGGAATTTATGATGAATAGTCAGGGGTTCAGGTTACTTTGATTACATCTTCCCTTACACTACAGATCTTTTTTTTAAAGTTAAAGTACAAATTCAGAAGACAACATATAATTTCTCATATAATCATACATGAAATTCAGTTTTTGTTGAAGATTCAACAATATTTAACAAATATCTTCTTTTAAATACACATTATAAATCTGCAAAATGAAAGCTAGCATTATATAAACTTTAATTGTTACTCTGATTATTTCTTTTATCACTAAGTATATATATTAGTGTAAATGAAGATATCTTTCCAAGCCTTTGACATGCTACTAATCTGTCAGTAAAACAGCATACACCTGATTTTCCTTTTCTTTCATATAAATAATGTAGCCACTTCTGATTTTTTTTTTTTACTGATTAGACAAAGTATGTTTTGTGTGATACATGTGGGTGAGTTTGCAGCAATAGAGCGTTAACAGACACCGGGAAGACGATCTGGTCAATGAAGAACTTTGCTTTTTCCTTCATCTGTTATCATAAACTGCTATATTATATTGCTGAAATGACTCATAGCAAAAAATTGGAACAAAACATACCATATGTTTATTCTTTTCAAAGCAAAAGAAGGCAATGTTGTCAATTTATACAATATGATCCTCATTAGCCCTGGAAGTCTGTATTTTTCTGGCCAAACTTACTACCCTTAAAGGTTTTCTTTCCTAATTGGCAAGATTAGGTCACAAGTTATGTGACTTCTGCTTACTGAACTTTGAAAACTCTCTATAACTACAGTGGCACTGGGAATAAAACCTGTCATTCAATTCTAGGGACCTGTAATCTGCTCACAACCTGCCATCTGCTCCCGTGCCCAATGTCAGCCTAACGAAGCTTTCTCTCCAGTGGAGAGGGTGGGGGCCACTCCAGTTGGCTTTTTCTGCATTCATGTCACCCCCAGGCAGAGGGATGGCATTAAGTCATTATGTCATTGAAGCTTGCATTAGTACCACTTAGTTGAACCAGAAACGACCAAAAAAAACCAGGAGATGATATAGACAATAAGGTTTAACTGCCACCTGATCACAAGTGTATTAATTATTTAGTTTTCAGTCATACCCAGTCATTTTCTATTTAATTTTTCAATTTGACCGCAATACTCTATAAACATTTTTGTTTAGCACAGTGTTGCACCATGTAAGAAATTCTTGATTTGCCTTAGAGCTGGCTGAAGTAGGCAGCTATGTGAGACATGGCAATGCCAGTCTGTGGTTTCTTGAATCGCAGTAACAATGTTAACGTGTAGGCATTCAGAGAACAACAATTTAAACTCTCAGCAGAGCTGCTTGGGCAAAGGCACAGCTCTGCAGAAAGCTGCCTTTGACGTATTTTAACAAAGTAAACCTAACTATGAGTTTTGTTGTACATTTAAGCATTTATGAATAGTAAGAAATCATAGTAATTTAATATTTTTTAAGAAAAAATATGGCAAGAGTATTAAAGAAAGTTGAAACCAAATGTGGATTGGAGACGGGGGCATTTAATGATATTGTACCATTTTTTTCACGCTTTTCTAAACTCAATTCCAGTACATTTTCAAGTGCTCTTTTTTTGCAAGGAGTTTGGGAGAAATGTATTTTTCCTTAATCTTGAAGTTTACTGTACCAGTGTCAGGCACAATTTGTTCTTCAAACCCACACATTTAGAAGTTAAGGTTGGTTTATGTTTATCCAAAGAACTGACTGTTCTTATCCAGTTCATCTTTTCAGTAAACCTCTTTGCAGTTTGCCCAAATTAAAACAACTTGTGACAGTGGAAAATGCTTCCTAAAAAATTTCCCTATGGTTAGTAGAAAAATACCTAAATTTATATTATCTGTAAAATGTATCACATCATTATTTGCCTACTTTTCCAGATCATTTGCTGAGAATTCTATATCTGTTGAATGTCCTAAGTTCCAGAGCCTAGGGTATCCTACCAGAAGCCTTCCTCTGCTGTGAAAATTGGACATAAACTTCTATTCTTTATTTCTGATGTTTTTAGCCACTCACTGACCTACAAAATACCTTCCTTCAGTCATTCATGGCTTTTTTAGGAGCCTTTAGTGAAGGTCTGAGCAAATGTCTTGTTAAAACTTCCAAAAAATCCAATTACAGTATTTTGGCTATGTACATGCTCGTGATCCCTTTCAAAAGCTGATAATATTGCTTCCATCCAGAATATCCATCCTATCAATTTCAAGTCAGAAGTGTTCACTGTTCTTGTCTATATTTTGATGGGAGTGTTAGTAATGGGAGTGTTCAGTGTATGAGCCATAACAAAGAAATTAAGTCAGCAGCCAGAATAGCATTTAAAAGTTCACTACCTGCTTATGATAGCCTGTTCTAACAGATATTGCTGTGCCTTGTTTATCTATTGTTTTGTCTCTGAATTTTTTTTTTTTTAAGTCTTAATATTTGAAAGACTGACTGTGAGGCAGTGAGACCTCTGGGTAGAGAGATGTGGTATAAAACTACCAGAGTGTAAGAAGCATGTGAAGACATTGACCTGTGAGCAGAGAATCCATATAGAACAGGGGTGTAGCAGGAGACAGAGTGGAAGTGAATAGAGGCAATTTGTCAAATTGACTTTCTCCCATACACTCTTTGCCCTTTTTGGATAAACATGATCATCTGATACAAGAACCAGGTAAGCGTGATCACAAACAGTGGGGGAGTTAATATGATTTCTCCATTAGATACTCAAAACATGGTTTAAGGAGAACCTTGGGCACAAACCTGTGCAGCATGAAAAAAGGAAAGACATTATTTGATTAAGCTAAGGGGCAGCAAAGAATCAGAGCTCAGGAATAGTAATACATTACTGGAGTATCTACAGTGGGAGAGAAAAGAGATGGAATGAAAATTTTGGTAGTGGTTGAAAAAACTAGGAAAGTAGATGAGTCCTGGAAAGTGATAGTGAATATTCCAACTTGATGTAGAAAATTGGGGGCTTGTATATGCTTTATCAGAAGGTCACTACATGCCTTGGAGAAGAGGACAAAGGAATGGCAGAGAGGAGGAACAAACTTCAGAAAAAATGAAAGGAACATGACTGAATGTATTGTGAGACCACCACAGAAAATTTAGAACTTTTAATTTTTTAAGTTTTTTAAGTTTAAGTTTTTTAAGTTTTTTAAGTTTTAAGTTTTTTAATTGCTCGTCGTTTCCAAGTTTACCAGTTAGATCATTATTCAAGCACACTTTAACTAGTGTCCAAAAAGTATCTTCCAAACTGAACCGATCTCAAGAAGAAGTAGTTGGTATAGAAGCAGTCCTGAAACTATATGTAAAATTTTCTGATGTGTTTTCTCTGATTTAAGTCTTAACCCAGACACTAGGTTACACATGTAACCTAGGAGGTTACATCCTACAAAGGAAACCAAAGCCAAATGAAATAGTTTCCCTCCGGCTGCATGTTTTCCACTCCTTTAATGAGAGAAAAGGCTTCAACTTCATAAAATAAAATGAAATAAAATAGAATAAAATGAAATAAAATAAATACTAATTTAAAAAAGGTAAAATTGGTAATATGCAGAAACAGGCAGCTTCAGTAGATTATTAGTTTGTTAGTCTCATTTGTTAGCTGTCGTGTTCCTCCTCTCATGATCTTCTCACCTCTTTTAATTGAATTTTTTGCTTTTTGCTAATTGAGCTTTTTGCTGGCAGCAGAACAGATAGTGGGTTCTATTATTTCTTTATATTTTAAAAATAAATGTAATTTTTAAAAATCTGCACTTTCTGATCTGTGAATAAAATTTAGGATAGGTTTTTCTAATTATGTAACATTTGTCCCTCATCTCTCATTGGAATCTTTATGGTGACTCTTCATGTTCATTAAATGCAGAGTTAAACTATTAACTGGCAAATATAAAGGGAAATTAGTAAACCCACCATTCTTTCACCCTGTATCCTTCAGTGTACCATTTCAATTAGCTCATTGTTCTAACATTGGCCAGAAGACATTTTCTAAGACAGCACTGCCATTTCTTTATCAGGAATTTTTTGTTAGTTCTTTATTTCCCCTAGAAATAAAGATTTATTCTATCTCAGTTTTGGAGTATTGGCAACAGCAAAAGAAGAGAGCTAATCCACTAATGCAGCAATGTGCTTTACAATAATCAGAGTGACCTTGGCCTATAAGAGCATTCTGAATTTGAAGGTGCAAAGTCTAAATGTACTTCAAGTACAAAACACTTAATTGGTGAGGGACTAGGAAATAATTTTCTGTTGACTGAGGCATCACACAATGTTAATGCAAACACCAAACAATGAAGTAAATGATGCAGTCTGCTTGGGATGATGAAGTGAAAGAGATCAAGGATATATAAAATGTGGAAAAATCACAAAACAAGTATTTTATAATACAATAGCTACTATGTAATCCCACTGAAATAACATCAGAATTAACACCATATTGATAATATGGTGTTCCACAGAAAAGAGAAAGAAAGGAAGAGAAGGAAGAGAAGAAAGAGAAGGAAGGAGAAGGAAGGAAATAGTAATGGGGAAGAGAGAGAGGAAGGGAGGGAGGGAGGGAAGGAGGCAGGGAGGAAAACAAAGAAGCTTGATTCCAGAATTACCCAGAATTGAATAGTTTCCCAAGATGTTAAAATCTTTTGCTGTTATTCTTTTAAGAGAATTTATTTGGAAATCTCTAGCTTTGTGTAAGGAGAACCTGCCAGCAGGACATATTCCATTTAAATGCATATAGCAGCTATATATTGCCTAACACAAAGATATGGTAGCTGGGATTTAATGAGCTCCATGTGGTCACCATCCCAAAGACTTTGGCTGGCCTTTCTTGTGGAAAGAACACCTCACTTCCACAGGTTTCTGTACTTATTTCTCAGCCATCTTCTCATCTTCCATCAACACAGAAACATCAACTCAACCTGATGGTTTTACAAATCCTCATTAGAATCCTTTTTTTTCCTCTTAGGGTTTTAAAACTTTTCATGTTGATGTTTCCCATCTTGAATCCAGAGCTACTAACAATACTTGTCTCAACATTTCTTTGTCTCTGCAATTTTACGTTGTATATCTTTCTACGGACTTTATTTATCACATGACTTTGTCTCATGGGTTAGAGACTTCATCAGCAACTCGGGCAAAGCAATGGAGTTATATTAGAGCTGCCCCTTAGATCCTGGAAACACATGGATCCAAATCCTGAGATGACAGAGGGAAAGCTTATGGGTGGGTTTCAAAGGAAGGAGGATACAAAATTTAGGAAGTATTTTTAACTGTTTCAAACAGCCATCATCTTTACTAAAACTGCATGAATTTATATCACCTGAGTATCCAGTCCACTGATCTGAGTTAGAAAATATAATTCAGCAATGTGTAATGGTCCACTTCCAATAATTTGACACCAGTGTGACAATATCTCCGTAAGAAGTTAGCTCAGATAATAAGAAATCTTTCTTCTGTGTTTTTGCAAGAAATTTAAAGAAAAAAATCAATAAAAAATTCAAACCAAACCAAAAGTTATTTTATAATGAAGAGCAATTTAACAATCCTGGCAATACAGAACTCTATAATGGGTCTGCTTTCCAGTGGTCATGAAACTAAGGAAGACTAAGCCTTCTCTGTTCAAGCCTCTGCAGTACCTCAGTTTGGTCTGCTCTGCCAAAGCAGAGTAGAATTAGAGTAGAATGCTTTTACTGAGTCTGTTGTGGCTCAGTGACATGAACAAGATAAACTACTAAAGTGTTTAGAAAATGCAGCTTCTTTATATTCGAAATTGTTATTTGAATTTCACAAGTCCAGAGATAGAAATTAAAGACTCAGTTTTGAGTGTGATTTTTATGGTGCTCATAGATTTCAATGTAACTCTCTGCAACTGTAATATAAGTGCAGCGATTTTCTGGATTGGGATATAACTGATTCTTAAATCATAATGCACTCAAACTCAAAGAAATGTTGAGAGCTAATAGTGTCTCTATCTTGTTGTTGCAAATTCTGCCTATGGTAGATGTTGATTTAATATAGAACATGCAATAATTGTCTTCTCCAGATGGGAAGAACTATGAAAAATAGTTTTATTTGTATTCATCAGTAATACATCTGTTTCTAGACACAATTATGTCAAAGACTTTAATGTTCACATCATTATTTTCAACACTTCTGGAATGCCTAAATGAAAATAAAAAACACTTGTCAAAATTGTAACTATAAAAATTATCATATACAATCGTATATTGAAGTTTGGTGGCTTTTGTATTTGGTGTCTTTTCAGTGAAACAAATGGAATTAGGATATCTGTCTTCTAGAAGAAACTCTGGCATAAATAAGTGTGTGACTCAGTGGTTTTTGGAGGAAAATTCTCAGATATTAGATAAAAAAATGAGAGAAAACCAATTATTTTTCATCTGTAAAATGAAATAATAATGTTTTGCCAATCCTAGAAAACTTATTGGCATCCCCTGTAAGTAAAAACATGTATTACTCTGCATGATTTTTTTCACAATTGTAGAAACACTGAAATAAGATTTCTCTAAAACTTCTCTCATTCTTTGGGAATATATTTTTATGATATTTCTTCAAACCTTTTCACCTGTCAATCTTAATGTTTGGGTTTTTTTTCCAAAAATTCCAAGATTGCTGGAATAAGAAATTTTGTGGAAAAAATAAAAGTGACAGAGACACAAGTTCTAGTCTCTCCTCATGTGCAGATGACTGTTGCAGAAATGACAATTAATTCAGATGTTTAACAGAGTTATTCTGGGGTGAGTCATGAAATCTTTCATGCAAGACCTAATCAGGAGAAAAAAAAAGAATATAAAGAATAATATTTTTCTTAAAGATTATTTTGTTCTTGTGAGTCAGACATTGAAATTGTCACCTTGTGCTTTTGGAAATTAGAATAAAGGGAAATAAATGGTTTTATGCAATGCCATTATATTTCTGGATTTTCTAAACATCTACAAAAAGCACTAGATACTTTCAGACCCATACAAATTAATGAATTAATAACAAGTACTATACTCAGCATGTAAGTCATGCTTTGATGCAAAGTCATAATGTGGAAAAAATCTGTCATAGTGCTGAACAATGGACCATATGCCATCATTAATATCTTCCAGATTGCTTTGAGTAGAGGAAAAAACCCTCATTTGTTTTCATAGGACTCTGAGTCAGCAGGATAGCTTTGAGACAGAAGTTTCTAGACCTTCTCTTCATTCACCAAAAACCAGAAAGTGTTTTAAATACACCCACCTCAAAACAATACTCAACCAGATTTTATTTGAGTATAAATCAAAAAATACTTGAAAATAAGTAACTGGAAATTTGCCTTTTGCTCACTATATCACTGCAGGCAAATTCTTGCTTGTGGCCTTTTCTTGCAATTGACCCAGATTACTGGGTATAAGAAATATCTTACCTCTGGTCCTCAGGAAGAGCTGTCTGCTCCCCTGGTGGTCTGGCTCTTGCTCTCTCATTTTCAGGTCATCTCTAGGTCTCCCTCCATGAAGTTCAGGCTCCTGCCTGTATTCGTTGCAATTATTTTCATCTGTGTCTGTAATGTCCTTAGACTCTGGGAAATGACCTTTCCAATGGTCTCTGGTGTTCACAAAGTGAATTGTAGTATACCTCCCCTCTAAGAGTTTCAATTGGTCTGGTTATTTCTTAAAAAAAAAATAATTATTAACTATTCTGAATAAATAATACAAATATCCTCACTAAGTA
>VXAX01004451.1:71768-86011 GCA_013399835.1 Leptocoma aspasia | reverse complement strand
ATATGCATTTTTCACAACCTCCAGCATGAAAATAAGGTTTCTACATCTCTAGAGAAGTTGAATATTAACAACAGTAAATCATGATGTGGGCAACCATATCCAGGAATGACTGCCAGGGTGATGTAGCCACTCCTGCAGGAAGCCCCAGGTCTGCATTCTTTCTCCCTCCAGTGCCCTGCCCTGGCTCTCAGCACAGTCTGGCAGTGACTTCACAGCAGGGCTGGGCTCCAAACAAACACGGGTGCCAGTCCCAACCAGTCCCCAATGCCACCTGACACCAAATTCACACCTAAAACCACCCCCGGCAGCAGAGTCTCACTGGGTGCCATGGGCTGGGCTGGGCTGCTCAGCCAGGACTGCCTTAATGCTTTGGAACATGTGATGTGAATTAGCACAAGGAAATGAGCTGCAATTACAGAATGCAGCAGAAAAAACACACTCTTGGGGGTTTTGGGGCTCCCAGAAGATTGCTTGGTTTGAGGAATTGCTAACAGGACTGAACCCTTCACTCAAACCCAGCCAAACTAAGTAGCAGCTGTTCTAGTGCAAGCTGGCAGCACTAAAGATAGCAATATTCTGGGAATATGACTCAAAATTTTAATTTTTGTTTTGTCTTGATTAATTTTCCACAGAAAGGGTTAGTCTCCAAGAACAGGATTTGGCAATACCAAACCACACGCGTTGTTTCAGATTCACCTCTTCCTCAAGACACATCATTGAGTTCCCCTGTCCCTGCCATAATGTGATTTTTCCATTTTAAGTGCTCCCTCTGAGTGATACCAAACTCCTCAAACATCTGCTTTCTGCAAGCATAGGGTAGAAATTCAGGGGTAACATGGGCTGCCTAATTTAGAATTACCAGGAACAGGCAAAGATCTTCTGTACCCAAAAACTGCTTGGAGAAGTTTTAGTTTGTACAGAGTTTGCACTGCATCCTTTGACTATAAACTGTGTGATAAACAGAAAAAAATTATTAGTAATTCATGTCTTCAGTAAGAAGGTTCTCCTTCTCATTAATTAAATTGTATTTATATTGCAATAATCCCAGAAACTCCACTCCTGAACAAGGCTTCATTTTGACTTCCAAGAGAGAGAACCTCCAACAAGAACTTTCTCCTATGGCCAAGGAATCTTATACTTTGATCCATCCTGACAGCACAAAATCCCTTCTAGCTGAATCCAGAATTATCAGCCCAGAATACCAATGTTAACCTTAACCAGAATTTTACCCAGAAACTCAACATGATAAATGAACCAGAAGATATGAAAGTCAAATACTTTGAACATAGAAGAACCTCAGCTTTTTTCAGCTATATGCATGATTACAAGAAGTGTTTTGGGCTTCTATTCTTTTTTGTTTCAAGGAACTGTAATATCTTATTTATCTTATTTCATGTTCTGGGAAATTGAAAGGAATAAGGCAGCACAGGGATCTTTCCCAAGTTTCAACATCAACAGATTTTGTCCCATTGGACTGTTGATCTCAGTGAGCTTTGCCACCGATTTTGGCTTCCAAATCTCACTTACCTACAGAACCTCCATTTTCATGGTGGTGAGGAAATCCCCTGCTAATGTGGTACGTTAAGATAATAGAGTATGAAGTAATATATGGCTGGAACATAAAAAAGATAACCCCAACGGTTTATGACAGCCATTGAAGGGTCACAAAATGCTCTTTTATTACCAAGCCGTTCACCAGGCACCAAAAGAAAAACTAAAGCTGTTTGTCTTGGCACTGGTGAATTACTGCAAAAGAAATCAACAGCTGCCCGAGATGCTGCAGGCAGAAAGAGCTTGTGCTAAGCCCCCATGGGCACCTCATGGGGAAGTTTCTACTTCCAGGGACTGCCCTGGAGGCAGAAGAGCAACCAAGGGCAGGAATGAGAAGAGATTAACTTCTTAACCCCAAGGATAGATGGACTGTAGACAATTTTGATCTTTTGCTTAGAATCATGGAATCATTAAGGTTGGAAAAGTCCTCCAAAATGATGAAGTCCAACATTTGACCAAACTTCTTTGACTTAAGGCCATGGTCAGTAAGAGAGATGCAGCCACAGGGGTGAGCCTCCTCTGCTACAGGAGCTACTCTTCAGTGTCCCATGGGGGAGTAATGCAGACGAGCCAGAGCAGTGATTACAAGGACTCCATCTCAGAAGGTTTTGATTCTTTATTGTCAGAAGGCTTATTGCTTGTTTCACAGCTTGTTACAAAGGCTTAATATTATCTCAGAAGGCTTGCAGCTACTCCAGTGGAACACCTCTTATAATAAAAAATTGATTGGCTAGCAACCAAGAGCAGCTCCCTCTTACCACTGGCTAAGAGACAGAAAACTCTCTCTCTCTCTTTCTCTCTCTCTGTTTGTGGGAGCAGAACAGAAAAACACCACCTGTGGCCTTGAGCAGGACACAGCTCAGAGATATGTTTATGAAATCTCTCTTTGAGAAAGTGAAGTTTCCCTTGGGAAGAAAAAACCTAGCAGGCTTGTAGAAATTCAGAAATTATCAATACTACAGGGGAGCACAGCTCAGGGATGTCCTCATGCTCTGGGCACAAGGTAAATCATAGACTGACAGAATGGTTTGGGTTGGAGGGGAACTTAGAGGTGGAGTTAAAGATCTAGTCCCACCCCCTAGGGACACCTTCCACTAGACCAGGTTGTCCAGAATCCCATCCAGCCTGGCTTTGGACACTTCCAGGGATGGGGCAGTCACAGCTTCTCTGGGAAACCTGTGCCAGGGCCTCACCACCCTCAGAGCAAAACAACTTCCTGCTAATCTCTCATGTAAAGCTACTCTGTGAGTCTGAAGCCATTCCCCCTTGTCCTGTCACCGCATGTGCTTGTAAGAGGTCCCTCTCCATCTCCCCTGTAGGCTCCCTTTAGGTCTGGAATCCTCAGCCTCTTTAGTTCCCAGGGCTGCAGGGCAGCTGTGCTAGGCAAGACCCCATTGCCAGGGCACAAACATTTCACCAGCTTTTCTTCTGATGAAGATGGAAACGGTCTGATGTCCCCCATGTGCTGTCCCCTGCTCCAGAAATCCGCAGGGTTTCCAGAAATCTGCGTGAGCCAGCAGCATCTGATACCATAACACTTTCTCCAGCAAAACTACCTGACAGCACAATTCAGTGGATGGATGGAGCAAATTAAGGGGATCTTGAACATCACAAGGCATCAAGGCCCAACCCAGCAGTGCCCACCAGGCCTGTGCTGTGGCACAGAGCAGCCCCTGCTGCCAGGAGCTCGTGCCAGGCCCAGCAGCTGTGTAGCCACCCAAAACTCCCTCATTCATTCACTGCAGGGTGATCCAATCACCTTCCCAAGTATTAGGCATCTTCTCTTATGATTTTTTTTTAAATTTAAGTGGTGGGAGAGTTATTTTGAGGCCTGCCAAGAAGCTGCTCTCCCTACAAGACAAGATCATGCATTATTTGTGCTTGTGCTCCGTTTCACTCTCGGCCTGTTTAGAGCTGCAGATATTGTCTGAATCACCCTGAAACAGTAATCTTGTCTGGGGAGACAGCAAGTGTGACTAAAGCACCTGACTTCCACCCATAGCTGAGTCTTGTTTTTGTATTGTTGCCGATACCAGAGTTTGGAAAATTACTGTATGGAATGCAACCAACCACTGTCTTGGAAGAAATACACATTGTCAGCTCCAGTGTCTGTGGCGATGTTCCAAAGCCTCTCAAAAGCTGGAAATGAGCTTCCTCTAAAAGGCAGACAATTTCTTAGAACACTCTCTTCCAAGAGTGCCAAACCAGAACTATCTGCTGTTGGGACCCTCTGACCTCAGAATGCTTTGATGTCTTTTCAGGAGAAACGGCCCCCTTTTCCAAGCATTTGTGCACCCACTGTGCGTGTCCAAGGGAGCTGCTTTTGACTGCTATGGCACAGTTAGTACCCAAAAGCATCCCAGAGATCAGAACACACAAAAGCAGAGATCCAAAACCCCTCTGGTTCTGCAGAGACACAACCTGAGGTCAGCTGAGTTGTCAGAGCAGGTGCTAATAATGCCAAGGTTTGGGGTTTGATCCCAAAAGGGCCATTCACTTAAGAGCTGGACTGGATGATCCTTCTGGGTCCCTTCCAACTCAGACTATTCTGTGATTCTGCACAGAACCAACAATATATTGTGAACCAACAACATTGTGAACCAACAACATTTTGGACAAAGCAGTTCCATCACAGTTTAAAACAAGATTCAAAGCCTTCCATCATAGGAAACTAAAACAACTTATCAGAATAATACCCAAGCTAGCTGTTACAACTGTTCCTTCAATAAAAGAAAAGAAGGATCATAAAAGAGAAAGCTGCAAATTATATCCAGGATGGGACCCACATTTTCTTTGATAACTCCCTGAAAAAAAAACTGTGGTGACCTTAACAAATCTTTGTTTCCCTACAGCTAAAGAGGACATAAGGAAATTTCATTTCTCCTGAAATACTAGGTGTCTGAGCCCATGAGACAAAGCATACAAGTTATGTAGTGTTTGGTTTCCAAATCTCACTCACCTGCAGAACCTCCACTTTCATGTTTGCAAGGGACTCCCTTGCTAATCTGGTAATCATGTAATTTATGGTTGAAATATAATGAGGGCCATAAATTTTTATGGACATATCACTAGGCAGTATCACAAAAGTGATGTTTATAATTTAAGTGATCAAATAATTCACCAGTCAAACTCCTGTGTACCACCAGATAGCTGCTCACACAAGGAAGCTGTTGTCAGGCATGGTCTTCCCACATGCACCAGATGCAGTTCCCTGGGATTCCTGCATTACCAGATCAACACTTTGGCTGCAGAGTTCAGGGCTGCAGCTTCCCTCTTATAGAGATGCTCCAGCCAACACCAGGACATTTGGCTGCCATTCCACTCATGGGGCAGGCTCAGGGCATCAAAGACAGAATGGTTGAGACCCCAGGTAACAATCACACTCAGAGTTGAATAAACATCACTCCCCAGTACATTCTTACATCTACTTCCCCCCCTACCCTGAGCTTTGCTCCAGGTGCTGCCTTCTTTCCAACATTCCTAGAGGTTTTGGCTCAGGCTTTTCCACTTCCTACCCCATCCCCTCTCCCTTCAGATCAGCAATCAGCTGAGCATGACCCAAAGGCAGGTGGAGGAAACTGCCTTCTGCAAATGGATGCTGGATAATGATAACCTTTTTAGGGAAGCCAGCAGCATCCCATGGATAGGCAGAGCACACTGCATCCTCCCCCAGCCCCCTCCTGCCAGGGATCCCCATGACTGCAGATGTGGTACCCAGGGTTTCTGACTGACAGACAAATCTCTAATCCTTGTCTAAGTTTCCTTTAACGTAACAGCTTGGTAGGTGATGTTATAAATGTTCTTCAGTGGTGACATAAATTTGTAAGTTTTAAGGGATCATTTCCCTACCCTTTCCCCTCACCCCTAAAAAAGCCATGGTTTAACATCTTATAAGCCCCAGTGGCATATTGAGATATACAGTGGGCTGCAAAACACCTCCTCAGCTGAAAAATTGGTGTTGTATTAAATTTTTCAACTGCCAGCACTCTGACTTCTTTTATAACACAATAATGCCTTGTCGTGCATTAACTAATCATCTACAGTCTTAAGCTGCACCAAGGGAAATATAAGTTGGATATTAGGAAATTTATTTTACAGAAAGGGTGATAAAGAACTGGAATGGCTGTCCAGGGAGGTGCTGGAGTCATCATCCCCGTGTGTGTTTAAAAAGAGACTGGATGTGGCACTGGGTGCCAGGGTTTAGCTGAGGTGTTGGGGCTGGGTTGGACTCGATGATCTTAAAGGTCTCTTCCACCCAGTGATTCTGTGATTCTGTGTGTGTGATCTTGAGACTTTAAAAAGTGGGTCCTCTGAGCAGCCTGTGAAAGGAGACACACAGCTTTCAAAATCACCTTCAAGAAATTCGGTATTTCCCTGGCCATCTTCTCCTAAGACACAGGGATGTGTAGAGGGGATAAGCTGCTCCTGGTTGCAGATTTGCCCTACAGACAGCAAGTCCACAAGGGTTTATGCACTGGAGCCCAAAGCAGCCATCCTGCAGTGCAGTCAGACCCATGGACAGACACCTCTGACTCCCTCAGGGACAAGGAGCTCCAGAGAAAACAATTCATTTTCTCTTCCTCTTCAATCACTCCAGGAGTTTTTCTTCTCATTGTTTGCTTTCTGTTGCAACATAAGCACAAGTTCATCTTTGAATTTATGGCTGCAGGGGAGATTTACAGCCTGGGTCATTGCCACGTCATCTGATTGTGAAGGACACATCTCTCTCCTCATGCCCAGCACCAGGAGCTGTGTCTTGGCCATCCCAACTCACCCCTTTCTATGCACCCTGCCCACTCAGTTCTGTGATTTTATTTCCAAGCCCAGACTTGCTCCTACTTCCATGAGTCTGCTTGCTCTGACAAGAGGAAAATTTAATCTCTCTACTTTTCCTTAGAGCCTGTGACAGTCAATAGCCTAATTTGAGCACTCCTTGGAAAAGTCAGTACTGAGGGATATTTGCAACCAGCCTCATCCTCCTTCATCTATTTGCTGTATTCTGAACTGCACAGACAAGGTTTAGTGCAGAGCACGTGTTGCTCTCTTTGCTTTACCACTGTCCCATGACTGGATGTGATGCATGCAGCCACAACAAAGCTGAACCCCAGCCAACCAACACAGGAATGGTCCAAATACAACTTTATTGCTGCCATGACCTGCCCCAGCTCATAAAAACTGCCAATGTAGTGATGTCTCACACAAAAACAGCCTAGAGGTAATTTTTCAATCTCTGGGGAAGTTGGGGTTGCACATTTGGGACCATAATTGAAAGCACTTCCAGCTTGAAGTGAGTTACAAGAATCTGTCTGTGAGAAAGAGCAATGAGCAAATAATTTCAGTTTTCCAAAGCAGAGGCCTCTACAGTGTGAGACAGGATGGGGCACAGGAGGAGGCAGCTCTGAATGACTGACACCCCAACTTCAGATTTATTTGTTTTTTAGAACCCCATCACCTGTTTTCTGTAGGAGACAGACTCACCGAAAGATTCACAGGTCTGAGAAAACAGTGCTGCAGTCCTTTTGACCCCAGCACAAAGGGATTCATTCACCTTCTGCCAGGTAAAAATCACTGCTTTTCTGCACACCCCTGCCCTGCCAGAGGCCAAGCAGACACAGTGCTGGCTGCAGCAGCAGGATGGGGTCTTCCTTTTGCAAGGGGAAAATGTTACATGAACATATTATAAGTTTCTCTGCATGCAGGCCTGCAGAAAAATTCTTCCCATGGGAAAGCATCTTTTACTATCTTTTTACTCTATACAAGTTTCTATAAACAAATCTCTGAGCTGTGTTCAAAAACACAGATGGTTTCTCTACCTGTATCCTGATATAAGAAATAGAAGTTTTCTTTCTTTCAACCTATAAGATGAAAAATTGTTATCTCTGATTGTGTAAGCTATTCTAGCATTCCTTAAACAGACCTTAAAGCAAAAGCTTCGGATACTCCAAGCTAAGCAAATAATAACCCAAATCCTTTAAATTATAAAATCATATTAATAAATAATATTTAGCCTTCTAATATTATTGTCAAAAGTCCTTTGTTACTACACAAACCACAACAATAGGGAAATGCTCAAGAAAGGCAGAATCAACTTTGAGCTGTCAAGCTTTCCCCATTTGTCTTTCATCAGACAAAGAACATGACTCAGAAGAGGAACAGCAGCAACAGATCTGCTGTGCTTCACTTTGCAACACCAGCCCAGGCCACACATTTTAGTCTGATTCCCTTCCACCAGTCCAGACCCTGGAAATAACCAGCTACAAGTTCCCTTGGGACCATTTATTGGACACTGGAGGGTTGGCAGCCTGGGAAATTCATTTATTTGCTTATGGTTTTATGTCCATTTTTTGAGTCTGCAACACCCAAGAGGCCTGCAAGCCTAAAAGCCAAGATCACCCAGTGGCACACCCCAGCTCCCAGGTGGTCACTCAGTGTGACCTGCAGCATCCTGCCCTTCCTGTATTCCAGTTTATCCTCTGCTAAAGCAAAACCAGCTTTGGGATTCAGAGGGGAAAGCTGCACCCCAGGACAGTTACTGAGTGCTCCAACTTGCTCCTAGGTCAGTGTGCCTGACAGGTACTTCACTGCCTCCTCAGCCACCTTCTTTCTAGAAGCCAAGCAACTTGTTCACATTCATGTCTCCATCTGTGGGATGCAGCTTCTATGGATTTGGACATTCCTGCCTCAAAACAGAACCAAAGGAGTTGCAGAGCATGCCTACTGATGCAGACACAGACAGTTATTGCCCTAAAGCAAAGAGCACAACTGAAAACTCAAAAGACAATGAATGACCTACCTGACGTGTTCTTGGTATCTCAGGGCAGCTCATTTGCCCTCTGAGGAATTTAAATCCAGGTGGTGCCCAGAGAATAACAAAATCCAAAAGGCAACAAACATGGTAGGAGACATTTTCCCAGATATATCTGGTAAAATCTAGGGAGCGGATTGCTCGCTGAGGGGAGGGAGCACTGCTCAAGTAGCAAACCAGGAAAACCAGATCAAGGCCCCATACAGAGTTTTAATCCTCTTGTCCCTGGTGTTCAGTCCCAGTCCCAGCACTACAGACCTCCCAGCAACAGCTCAGAAGCCAAAGCCCCCAGGAGTTCAGTGTGAATCAAGTTGTTAAAGGATTTCTCCCAACACAAAAGCCAGGAGTTTTTACACCCTACTCCCTTGCAGGTGTCCTACTGCAGGCTAGCAAAAAGCCAAGCATGCTGCTCAGCAGCACCAAGCAAACCTGCCAGTGGGAATTAAAGTCTGCAAAATTAAGCAGGAGCAGTAGAAGGCAATCACAGCATCACAGACAGCAGAGGAGAAGTTGGCAAGACCTCATGAGGCTGAAACAGACTGTTCACATGCTACAGTCTACTGCCCTGTGCAAAACCAGAGAAGAATATACACAGATGGTCAGCGTAGAGGGAAAAGAAATTAACAGTGGAAAGTTATCTCCTTCAGTACTCTTGTATGATTCAGGCTTTGCATGTAACTCTACTGCTCTTAATTTGGCCATTTGTAACAAGGTTGATTTGTGATGTGGGTGTTGTTCTCAGAGGAAATGATTTCAGCCCTGGCGTGAGAGACCGGGGAATTTACATCTATTTCTTATCTCACATGGGAGCCCTGTCATACAGGGGGCTTTCATACTGGCCTGAGGTAACATTACTGCTTCCAGCTGGAAAGGAAGAACCAGAGTTTCACTTTTCATGTGTGTGTTCCAAAGAATAAATATACATGCGGTTTAATGCTATCAACATCTGATACCTTGACACCACTGGGCCTCTCTTGTGCTCCCCTACTGTACAGATTGCATTGGACCAGGAATCTGGAGATTTTGAACCCTTTTGCCTTCTCCAAAAGGGATATTTAATCACAAGCCTGTGACTTTATTATATTTCCTGCACCCTAAGGAGATAGAAGGTGTCAACCTCACTGCAGCCCAAGAGACATTCAGTCAGGAGCTACATCAGGACCTCACACCCCAAAATTCCTTTAGATTAATTCCCAGAGAAATTAGGAGTTTTCCTATCAGATCATGCTCAGTTCTCCTCAGGGTTTCTTTACACCATTCCTTCCATTTGCACAACTCTGACCTGCTGCACACATTCCCAAACAAGGTCTGCTTCTATACAGATGCTCCAAGGAAGGAAAGATCTAGGATGTAATTTCATAACAAGACATTCTCATCCTTCTCTATGCTAAATACTCCCCTACTCCACCCAGGAATAATACCACTTTTTCTCACCAGTCTGTGACCTACTGCCCCTTGCAAAGGTAACCAAGCTCATGAAGACCTGGAGGGGTGGACAGTGGCACCAAGCACTGCCTTCAGGTGATCAGGAAATCATCCTTTTACAGTTGGTGAGAGCCAATCCAGAGGTGAGCACCACAAACCGGAGTACAGTTGCAAAGAATTAAAGTTCCCAGGATAAAAAGCCACCAGCCTGGTTCTTGAGCAAGTTACATGTGACTGTAGGTGGCCACAGAACTCTTCTGCAACAGCTCAAACTGGCCATTGCAACAAAGAAATATAATTTTTTTCTTTTGCTGAAAGATTTCCATTTTTATTGTAGGGCTGGGGGAGGAAAAAAAAAATTGAGCAGCCAAAAAGCCCATCAACTCCAAAATGTTCATTGCCTGTTTTCAGGCATGTAGCTTCACCTGGGAGAGCTCTGGGCCCTGCTGAGGAAGCTGATTGTTGTTCTAGCAATGAAATAGGATACCCATGGAATAGATAACATAGATAGACAGATAGAGAGATGATAGATAGATAGATAGATAGATAGATAGATAGATAGATAGATAGATAATAGATAGATAATAGATAGATAGATAGATAGATAGATAGATAGATAGATAGATAGATAGATGATAGATAGATAGATAGATAGATAGATAGATAGATAGATAGATAATAGATAGATAGATAGATAGATAGATAGATAGATAGATAGATAGATAGATAATAGATAGATAATAGATAGATAGATAGATAGATAGATAGATAGATAGATAGATAGATGATAGATAGATAGATAGATAGATAGATAGATAGATAGATAGATAGATAGATAGATGGATGACATAACCTCAGAAGTGACACAGCTTGTTGATGCCATTAATGTTAAAATAGTAAAAGCAGAGAGAAATCAATCATGTTGACATCACAAAATACTGAGAAAACATTTTTGACATGATGTGATAAGGTCTCTAAAACTGCAAGGGAAAATGAACCTCCCTGCATCCTCAAGGGATGCTTTAGCTTTGTTCTATTATGTCTGGGAATATGGGCTGATTTCCCATAAAAAGCCTGGACCTTTGATCCTTCCACTGCTGGAGCTCCAGGAAGAGGAACTGGATGAAGGTTCCAGGGCTGGATCTGGTCCCAGTGGCCTCCCAGCATCTGAGCCTGTAGATAAGAAGAGGAATGAAGGAAAGAGGTTATTGTGCAGGATGGAGCAGCAAGGACAGCTGAGGGAGAAGTCACTGCTTGTAACACGAGTGGTATAGGGGACAGATGAAGGTGACACAGACTCCATGATTCAGAAGGCATAAAAGGCATTTATCAATAGAAATCCACACTTCTTATAGAGAGCATTGTGAACCTAGGACCTGATTGGTCTTTTGGGAACTTCTCTTACACCATTGGTCAAGAAAGGAACAACTTCTTGTAAATATCTTTGACATCACCAAGTGCAGGGGATAAGATAATAATTGTTTTAATTCTTTCTCTGAGCTTTCCCCGGCTGAGCCTGGGAGAAGCTATGTCTCTATGTTACCAGAAACTGAGAATACCACAACTGCTGTGCCTGCAGAATTGAGTTTCAGGTTTCTCTCATACATGTTTAGGGTATTCACTTGTTTCCTCAATCTCCAGCCATTTAACTCACACTTCCTAAACTTCCATTTCCTTCTATTGTGCTGACTCATAGGCAGATAAAAGCTCTACACGGATGTTTATTCTCAGAGAGTACAAGATAATGTACCAGCACCAGCACTTTTCTTATTAAACCTCATGAGACTCCCATGGGCCACTTCTGGAGCTTGTCCAGGTCCCTCTGGACAGCCCCATCCTTCAGGGGTGGCACTGCACCCTCAGCTTGGTGTCACCTGCACACCTACTAAGGGTGCACTCAGTCCCTTCATCCGTGTCTTTAATGAAGATATGAAATAGCTCTGGTCCCAACACTGACCTCTGAGGGACACCACTGGTCACTGATGTCCATCAGGACTTTGAGCCATTGACCTGTGGAAGTGACCATCAACCACTTTCTTATCCATCTTACAGTCCACCCATCAAATCTCTCTCTGTCCAATTTAGAGTCACTTTAGGGTCAAACACCCCTAAGCAGCAGATGCACAGGAGATCCTTTGAGAATTCTGTCTTCCCACTTGCAGGTTGTTTTTTAGTGTTGCTCTCTGACAGTTGCTTTCCTGCAAGCCTGGAGAAGCCTGGAGGGCAAAGCATCAGCCTCCATTAGTGTGGGATTTGGTTTGGGGTTTTTTTAAAGATTGAAATGTGGTCTCTTTTCTCATAGAAAACAATAAACTGGAGCAAACTCAGTGCACAGTTCTGTGTCCACTGGCATGGCTGGGTCCTGTGTCACAGCTGGCACAGACAGGACATGAGGTTCCCTGGGCTGGCAGAAGAGCCATGGCAGAGCTGCTGGGCACCCCCTGCCTGCCAAATGCATGCCTGGTGTTCTGCCACCTCACAGAGATCATTTATTGGTCACACAGCCTTGGGCAGAGGGTTGGGACGTGTATATTCCCAGGGGCTGCCAAGAGAATAAATCCACATATTGCAAAATCTTAGCAAATTAGAACCATCTGCAGCCTTACAATGCCTTCAGAGCCCAAGCATGGCAGCCTGTGGGTCTGTGTTTCTCATCCTGGCAGGAAACAATGCTTTTTTTGAGCCCAGATTGTAGTATTGACAATTTCTGGGTTTCTGGATTTTCCTAGCTGCAAGCTTGCTAAGCTTTTTTTCTTCCCAAGGGAAAGCTCACTTTCCTAGCAGAGATTTTATGAACATATCTCTGAGTTGTGTCCTGCTCAAGGCCACAGATGGTGTTTATCTGTTCTGCTCCCACAAACATAGAGAGAGAGTTTTCTCTCTCTTAACCAATGGTAAGAGGGAGCTGCTCTTGGTTACCAGCCAAACAATTTAGTATTATAAGAGGTGTTCCACTTGTATAGCTGTAAGCCTTCTGAAATTATCTTAAGCCTTCTGTAACAAGCTATGAAACAAGCAAGAACCCAAAGCCTTCTGACAATAAAGAATCAAAACCTGCTCATGATGGAGTCTTTGTAATCACTGCTCTGACTCAAACTGCAATAGCCAGATTAGCAGCAGAAGGTGTATTGGAAGTGACCAGGTCCCTAAGAATCATAATCATGTCCCAGGTCCAAACACCTAACTCAGGCAGAGGAGCAAAGCTGTGGCTTTGGACTTCAACCATCACTAGAAAGTCACTTTCAAACCCTCCCACTCCTTTTTTCCCTCACCCCAAGCCATCAGGGCTGCTCCAGCAGCCCAACCACATCCAGCTCCTTCCCAAAGTCAGGCAGCATCTCCCAAGCCACAGACCTTTTATTCCAGCAGCACCAGCATTGCTGTCAGAGAAACACAGATCATCTTGCTGGAAAACTCAGGGGGTTGTGCCAGGCTGGCTCTCCAACATCCAGATAATGGATTTACAATCTCAGTGTTAAATATTAAAGATACACACCATACTGGGAAACACACACAGCAGCCACTTCCACCTCAGATCCAAACCAGCTACTCAAAAGCTTATTCCCAGGTAGAGCTGTCCTTTCCTCTTTTTCAGCTCTCCATGACCTCTTTCTACCTCACTCCAGAAGGGCAGAAGATCACTCTCACTCTGCTTATGCTTTCATTTACACAAACCCAGACACTGAAATTTTTCCCACAGTTCCAGCTGTAGGAATGTTTGGAAACAGGGCTAGATGAGCTGTAAGACCATTTATAGATGAAAACACCTGGACACAAGATGGTTTTTTTATTCCTTTTCCACAAATATGCTTGCAAGGGATCAATTCCTTTTATCCTTCTTTCAAAACAGTCCAAAGTGTGAAAAGGATTTTGGTGAAATGGTGTTTGCATGCAGGGTTTGGGAGAAAACTCCTACCTGGTCTCTGTGTCACAGTAGCAGTCCCAGTCCTGGCACAGGATCACATTATATACAGAACTGGGCAAATTAAAAATTACTTTGGTCAGTCTTTTGTTTCTGTATCTAACAACCCTGAAATCACTACAACTTAAACCAAAAGTAGAAAGGGACAATAGCCTCTGAACCTCAAACGAGGAACCAATTTTACCAGAGCCAGAGATAGTGGTCCCTGGGGAAGCCACACATTACCTCAGAGAGGGAAGCTAAATACTCAGCAGAAGTGTCAATACAAAAGAAATCACAAAAGTTGTCCATTAAGGCTTTTTCTGCCTCCAATCATGCACTGCACAACACAAACATGTACTGCCCTTTTGTCTTGGTTTGAAAAGCCAGGTGTCTGCTAAGGAAGGCAAGAGCTTCCCTTGAAATGGAAAATGTAAACCCCTTCTCTCTGAATTATTAAAATATTTGAAATTAAGGAGCTCTCAGGCAAAGATATGGGAATAGGAATAACAGTTCTTTACTAGGAAAATTAAAAATACAAATGCAATAGTACAAAAAAAA
>VXAX01004451.1:42436-62222 GCA_013399835.1 Leptocoma aspasia | reverse complement strand
GCTTCTTGCTATAGGCAAGAGGCACCAGCCAGGGTAGTGGATTTGCTGTTCTCTAACAGGGAAGACTCAGCTTTGGGACCTGGAAGTCAGTTGGAGCTTTGGCTGTGGGGGCCACAAGCCTGCAAGGTTCAAGGTCCTGGAAGGAAGGAGGGGAAGGAGAGCAGTAACAAACAGATCCTGGATTTGAGGTGAGCACTCAACTTCTGCAGCAAAGTGACAGCTGAGATGCTAAGGGGAGCAGCTGGGAGGGGCAAAGGAGGCCAGGAAGCAGATCTGTCAGGAGAGGTCTGTGTGCACACGGATGAGGGCCACAGCTGCTCTTGCTTTTTTACTTACAGAGGAATTCAGTGAGGGATAAAAGAGCGTGGAAAGCTATATAGCTTGTTTGTTCCCCGGAATATCGGAAAAGAATGAGACGTCCCACCAGCCTTCCCATAGCTGGGACTGAGATGTCTTCAGGGCAGACGGGTCCAGAACTGTCTCTTCCAATGTTGACAGAGGGCTGGATGAGGGAGGCATGAGAAGAAGGGCTTAGAGAAGGAAATTGATGCTGAACACCCAGGAGTGTGCCCAGGGCTGGATCCCTGGTGAATCTGGGCTTTGCAGGGCCCCAAATCTTGGAGCAACCAGCTGGCAGCAGCCCTGGCATGGGGAGTGGCAGGGAAGAGGGGGGGCCTGGCCTGGCTGGAGGGTACCTGGTCCTTACCTTCAGAGTGGAATAGTTGGACAGCAAATTGGTCAGAACACCAATCCTCCCCACAGCCCTCTCCCGCACAACTTCTCTCTCGGATCTGGTGAAGTCCAGCAGTATCTGGGACGAGAGAAGCCACTGGTGAGCACCAAGAGCAAACACAGCTCTGCTCCTGGGCCAGACTTGTACCATCCCTCACGGCTTCCTCTGACCTCACACAAAGCCTGCAGCAGGGTGCCTGTCCCTGAGGTCCCTCACAGGCGTGGACAAAGGTCACAGGACAACCTTCTGGCCAGGCAGGTGCCACCCTCTGCAGCCACTGTGCTTCAGAGGAGCCTGGTGCCAGCCCCTGCTTCCTCAGGGGAGGTGACACCCTCCCCACACTGTGCTCTGCCTGCTCAGCACTAGGCTGGGCAACTCCTCCCCTCCAGGGTGAGGAACAGCCCTGGGACCCCCACCCTGCTTGTGCCACACCTCAAAGATGTCCTGCAGCTCCTTGCTGACGCTGGAGGCAGGAAAGCTGAGCACCACTGTCCTCAGCATTGTGTCCATGGCTTTCAGGGTCTGCAAACACAACAGAGCAGTGCTTGTCATTCTGCTCTTCTTTCCCCCATGCCCAGGACACTGATCTGATTTCCCAGTGCCTGAGGAGGTCACCTGAACTGCCCAGGAGAGACACAGGGACACACAGACTGCTGGGGACAGAGCAGCCAGGCCCATGGGAAGGGGACAGAGCCACAAGGGTGGGAAAGCAGCACCAAGACCTCAGCCTGCTTCAGATCTCTGGTCATGGGGCAGCACAGGGTGAGCAGGGAGCAGCCCAGAGGGATTGGAGGCTCCTGGAGCTCACCCAGCACTGACCTTGATGTAGAGGGAAGCACTCTGGTGTGGCATTTCCCTTTCTGAGGGAAGCAAGAGGACACTTGAGAAACATGCAGAGAGGAGACTTCTGGTTTTGCCCTCCAGCACATTCTCCACCAAACTGCAAGGACAGAGGAGGGCCAGTTGGACACTGGTGCTGGGAGCAGCCCCTCCAGGCCTTGTGCAGGTGGCCTCAGAGCTCTGGGGCAGGGGGCCCACCTTAATTCTTGGATGGTAATCATGGCGAGATACTGGATCTGTGAGGACAGCCGGTCCCTTGGCTCCTTTTCCAGGAGGTCCTGCAGAACACAACCAGGATGGGACCTGGCAGCACCCAGTGCCTCCAACCCCTGACCCACCCAAGCACTGTCCACACAGGGTGCCAGTGCCAGGGGTGCCTGTGCCTGTCCCCAGAGCACCAGGTGGGGTGTGCCCATCCCCTCACCTTGATATTCTCAACCACTTCACATGTTTGGCAGAATAAATCCAGGCCCTGGGTCAAGCCACGTTTCAAGGCAGTTTTGCACACGACGTAGGTGCTCTTCAGAAATGTGAACTTGTGGGTGTCCTGGCAGCCAGGGGACAGAGACACAAACAGGGAGTGTGGGAGCATGGGCACAGCCAGCGGGACCAGAGCACTGCGGGTGCAGTGCCCTGTGAGAAAGGCAGCTCTGCCCAGCCAGCACCACTCCACAGCCCAGCAAAGCCCCTGCCAGCAAGGGCAGCACAGCCACTGTCCAGCTGGCCACAGTTACCTTGTCAAGGCTGCTGACAAAGGCCATGATGAAATCCACAGCATCCTCTGATTCTTCATATATAGGCAACCAGCTGGCATCTGCCAGGGGGGAAGAGCAGGGAGGGCTCTGGGCACAGGAGAGAGCCAAGGAAACCTACCCTCCACCCAGCCCCTGGCTGGCTGTGCCCACACCCCTGGCACAGCCTTTTCCTGAGCAGCTCGTGGCTGGAGGTGATGGGCAGAGGAGAGTGCCCTGGGCTGGAGAACATGCTGGGATATGGGCAGGAAAGGTCCAGAGTCCCCCTGCTTCTCACTGCCCACGCCCTGGAGCCCCTCTGCTCTGTTTTTTAATTAGGAGAGGCTGTGCTGGGGCTGGTGTCCATCCCTGAGCTGCTCTGGCATTCAGGTGACATCCTGCCTGTCCCCCAGGACAGCTGTGGTCATCATGCCAGGAAAACATGATCCTGGCACCGTGCAGGGTGTGCTGGTGGGCCTCAGCCCTGCCCAGCCCCACGGGACCCCTGGCTCACCAAGCTGCAGTGGCTGCATCGTGGTTGTGTCGTAGAAGGAGAAGATCTGTGAAGAGTTGCTCTCCTGGGAAGAGCTGTCCTCCTCCCAGGCCTCCCTGGGGATGACAGCGGGTCTCTTCTCCATCCTGTGGGATAGACAATATGGGGAATCCTGGGCTGGGTGTTGGGGTGGTGTCGTGGGAAGCTTTGGCAAAACACTTCAGCCCCACAGGGCTGCCAGGGGTGGTGGGGCAAGACATGGGCTGCACTCGGGGGCTCCTTGTCCGTTCCAGGCTCCTGCCTGTCACCATCCGCTGTGGGCAGCAGCCATGCTGACCACACGTGCTGCAGTGGGGTGTCACAAAGGGTCCCACTGTGACACAGCACCTGCCTCTAACAATGGGTCGCAGTGCTTGGTGACATGGGACCTGTCCCCAGCAATGGCTCCCAGTGACCTACCAGGCAGAGAAGGGCAGGGTGTCCCCCAGAGCACAGGCCTGGCATAGCCCTGGGCACCTGGATGCTCTCAGGGTGCCTCCAGAGCCCACTTTACCCTCACACCCCCTCAGGACATCCCTGGTGCCCTGCAGTGCATCCCAGAGCCCGTGTTCAGACACTCTCAGGTGCCTTCAGGACATCCCTTTCCTTTCAGGACACTGCAGAGCCTGGCCTCTGCAGGAGTGCTGGGGGGAGGATGGCAGCCACCAGGATAAAGCTCTAAGGCTCCTCATCATGCTGGGAGCTGCTGTCCTCTGGTCCAGCCCAGCTGAGCAGCCACAGCTGGTGCAGGTGCTGGGGGGACTGGGGCAAACTGGGGCCTCTAGGGCACATCAAAAGGTGTGGAGGGGTAACTGGGCCCAGTTTGCCCCCTGGTCCCTGCAGCACCCCTCCATCAGCCTCCTTGCACCCTTAGGAGCCCTTCCTTGACCCTCATGTTACGCAGAAGCCCACAGTTTGCCCTTCCTGAGGCCAGGAGAGGTCCTCAGGCACAGTTTGACCACAGGACTCCTCCATCTGCCCAGTAGGTGTCTTCAGCTCACTCTAGATCACAGAATCACAGAATCATTAAGTTTGGAAAAGATCCCCAAGATGATCAAGTCCAACCTTTGACCACTCACCACCTTGTTGATTAAAGCAGAGCAAGCAGTGCCACATCCAGTGGTTTCTTGAATGGTTCCAGAGATGGGGACTCCCATCCAAAGCCTGACAAGTGTTTCAACAAAGAAATTCTTCCTGATGAGCACACACAGACATCTCCTGAGGCCTTCAGTACACCCCTGGGTCCCCTGCAGAAATGCCCCTGGGTGGGGGGCTTGCAGCACTGGACTCTACAAAAACACTTTATTCCCCTCAGCAATCCCCCAGAGCTGATGGTCATGTCCCAGAGCCTTCTCAGGATCCCTCCTGTCCCCTCCTGAGGCACTCCTGGTGATGGAGGCACTCTGTCTGTCCCCAAGCCCCCCTAGGACCTCTGAGACCCTCTAACCCCTCAGTGCTGGGGCTGGTGGAGCCTCCAAACCTGTGGTGGAGCCCAGGCTGGCCATGGAGGCGCCTCAGAGCTGCAGCCTGTGCTGGTGTGCAGGGATGGGGACATGGCCTGGCTGGAGGGGCCTTGTCCTTACCTCAAGAGTGGAATAGTTGGGCAGCAAATTGGCCAGAACACCAATCCTCCCCACAGCCCTCTTCCACACAACTTCTCTCAGATCTGGTGAGGTCCAGCAACATCTGGGCTGAGAGAAGCTCCTGGTGAGCCCTGGAGCAGACAGGGTGAGGAACAGCCCTGGGACCCCCACCCTGCTTGTGCCACACCTCAAAGATGTCCTGCAGCTCCTTGCTGACGCTGGAGGCAGGAAAGCTGAGCACCACTGTCCTCAGCATTGTGTCCATGGCTTTCAGGGTCTGCAAACACAGCAGAGCAGTGCCTGNCACCAATCCTCCCCACAGCCCTCTTCCACACAACTTCTCTCAGATCTGGTGAGGTCCAGCAACATCTGGGCTGAGAGAAGCTCCTGGTGAGCCCTGGAGCAGACAGGGTGAGGAACAGCCCTGGGACCCCCACCCTGCTTGTGCCACACCTCAAAGATGTCCTGCAGCTCCTTGCTGACGCTGGGGGCAGGAAAGCTGAGCACCACTGTCCTCAGCATTGTGTCCATGGCTTTCAGGGTCTGCAAACACAGCAGAGCAGTGCCTGTTGTCACAGTCGTNAGAATTCTTAAAAATAATATTAGAAGGCTAAATGTGATTTATAAAAATGACTCCATAGTTCAGAAGGATTTGGGCTATAATGTGCCCAGGTACAGAGCTCAGATGCTTACTTCTTCATACCCCATACTAGAATACTAGAATACTCACAATATTAGAGAAATAACAATCTTTCACCTCCTTCTCCTACTATCAGGAGACAAGCAGAGAAATCCAAAATGTCCTTGAAACACAAACCAAAAAATTTATTTACAAAAACTTATACAGAGTAAAAGACAATAAAAGATGCTTTCCCATAAAAATTTTTTCTACAAGCTTGCATACAGAGAAACTTATAATATATTCTTACAACAAGAGGAGGCTTCTGGTTTTGCCCTCCAGCACATTCTCCACCAAGCTGCAAGGACAGAGGAGGGCCAGTTGGACACTGGTGCTGGGAGCAGCCCCTCCAGGCCTTGTGCAGGGGACCCATAAGGGATGAGCAGATTCCCCCCAGAACACGGCGTGTCCCCTCACCTTGATTTGCTCCACCAGCTTGTATGTGTGGCAGAATAAATCCAGGCCCTGGGGTGAGCCATAGTTCCAGGTGGTTCTGCACAGGGAGGTGACCAGGAGGGTTTTCAGGCTGCTCTGAGCTGGGGGTCCCCAAGGCTGCAGGAACAGCCAACCCAGGTCATGGGGCAGCTGCAGGGTGGGAGGAAACAGACTCCCCTTGGGCATTACAGCTGCTCTCAGCCCCCTTGGTCAGGGACAGGGACATCTGCCCCTGGAGAGACTTTTTTTCATGCAAAAGTATTTACATATTGAAAAAAAAAATTGGAGGAGAAAAGCACTTTTTGCTCTCAGCCCTTCTCAATCCCATTGCCTGCTCCTGGAGAGGTTTGGGTATTTAATAGTGATGACCTCAAGTGCATCATTAACTGCTGCTCCATTCCAAGGCCAGATTGGGCTGTAGGGCTGATTTACTCAGGGGGAGGTTGGGCAGCAGGACCTGTGGTACCTCTGCATGAGAGCATTAAAATCACAGGCAGTGATTCAGGGGTCAGAAAAGCCACAGCTCACTTTAGTGTCTCGACCCAGACATGGTGGGTACATAGAGGAGAAAATTTTACTGCTACCACTAATGATAGCAGCTTTACTAAACCCATAAAAAACAATTACTGTTGGAGTTGGAAAATAATGAAGTTGGTAAATAATTTACAGGGAGGGGGAGAGGGCCTGTTTAAAACACAATCAACTGTGACTGCTCTGAAGCAGCCCCCAGAGCCTGCAGCAGTCTTCAGTTAGGTGCACATTATTTAATTGGTTTCAAGTGATTTTCTGGACTGCTAATCACCATGATGTAATTAAAAACCTGGGCAGCATGTTGAGTGATATAGCACATTAGAGATGTTAAACTCCTGAGAGTTCCTGTGCTAGGGATGGCTGCTCACTTCGCCTGGAGTGTGAAATACCCAGAGAGGAGACACCTGCAGGTGGGTGAAAGAGAGAAATTCAGGGAAAGTGGCCACCAGTAACTGCTGAGGAGTCAAGGTGAAATATTCATCCACATTCTGAAAAATATCCACTGCTCATGAAAACACAGATTTTGAAAAGCCATGAATTTTGGAAGGGACAGAAGTTCTCCTTCTTACAGGCATAGGCTGTCTCACTAAAAAGAAGGGGGGAAAAGGAAAATTGAAGTTTTGCTTCACAGTTTGAGTTTTTTAACTACTCATGAAATAGTTTGGTCTCCAGCATCCTCATGGTGTAATGAATCTTTTTGATGTTTCCCAGGAGCAGCCAAGAGCAGCTGAATAAAGCCCAGCCATGCTTTCACCCCTGTGTGTACAGGATAGTGGGGGAAGAAAAGGAGAGTAAAAAAAAAGGCCAGCAACTCAGTATGAAGAACAGGTAGAGACTGCAAGCTCTGATGGAGGCTGGAGAACACCTCTTTCTTCCCTGGAAAGGCACCACCAAAGCAGCTTCATCTGCTTAAAGACTTCCTGCAGCATGATCCTAAATACCCAACCCTTCATCCATGACTTTCTGCTGCACAACTCATTTTTCACAAAGCTCCAGCTAACTGGGCTGCAATCCATCTATGAAGGAATTTCAGATAAATCCTTTTTTTGTTGTTTGTTTAACTTTCCTTTTTATCCTGGTGTTGATACAGCTAAAGCTCAGCAGCACGGCTGTGTCAGGTTTCTTGCAGAACCACTGATGTTTGTTTAAACATTTTCTGTAGCAGATGTACCTAACATTGCTGTGAGGGGCTAACACAGAGCACTCACCCAGCCAAAGCTGCTCTTCCACTTTGTGCAGTGTGAGGAGATCAAGGGGGAACTCGAGCATTTCCTCACTGCACAGCAGAGGTTCACATAATACCATCACTCCTTTGGCAGCGTGAGAGGCAGGGGGGATATTTCCACAGGAAAAAAGCAATTTTAAAATAGGAGCATACTCCCAAATCAATGGGCTCCAGGGAGGAATTGCCACCTCTGCTGACCACCAGAACCATCACCTGTGTGTCTGCTGGAGCCTCTGCTCTCCAGCAAGAGCAGTGAGGGCACCTGGCTCATGGGACTCAGCTCCATCTCAGCCATCCTGCAAAGGACAGGCCAAAGCCCTCCAGCTCCTCCAGAGTTTGCCTTGTGCCTCCTCTTCCCCCTGTCCCCATCCAGTGACCTGCAGAGATGCCAGTAGGACAGGCCAGGTGGGTGAGAGAGGCTGCAACTTCAACCAGAGAGAAAACCCCAGAACCACTTCCAGACACCACGGTCCTATAACGCAGGGAGCCTGCCTCTGTGAGAGTTTTGAGGGATTGTCTTTAAACCAGGAGGCTTTTGGTTCAGGAGGAGCACACCCACGAGCACATCAACACCTGGGAAAGCACAGCTCATGTCAGTTTGCACTGGGGTGCAAACTGGGGTGCACTGTGCACTGGGGTGATATGGACCAAAACCAAATACCCCTCCAGCTCCACAGCTCTCTCCTGCTCCGACAACTCAGCCAAAAATTTTGCCAAAGCACATCCAGCCCCATGTGCTTCAGTCACCAACTGTGATGGTGAAGCATCTCCCACCATGCAACAGCGCTGCTCCCACATTTAAACATGATAGAAAACTGAAAAATGAAAATGTTTTGACATCCCCCAGACCTATTATGTCCAAAAGAAACAAGACTCTCCTTGCTTTCCAGGGAAAACAGGAGGTGAAATTGGAAGTGGCTGTTCGAGGAAACATGAGTCGTGCTGGTCTAACCAGCTTTGGCTTTATCTGCTCTTCCCAAGCCTGAGGAGTCACAGAACAGAAAGTTCCCTTTTTGATGATTAGATTATTGCTGGAAAGAAAACAGTTTGTGTTTGTGCAATTATTTTGTTGCCTTCTTTTGCTTTCTAAAGGCTTTCCAGGTAAACACTTCCCAGCAGAGCTGAATGGGATTCAGTATGTACTGATTTGGGCTTTAAAAGCCTGAGACATTTCCCTCACTTCACCTGTTCCCCTCAACATTTTGGCAGTCACAGGTAGAAACCCACACTCCGAGCAGGGATGTAACATAAAGGAATGCTTGTCTCCATAGAGCAGCTGTGTGGCTCAGCCAGGGAAGATGCCACTCATTTCTGTGGCAGCACTGCTGGCAGCTGGGACAGCCGAGCCTTTCCAGAGCTCATGGGGGGCATGTCCAGTTTGCAGGAGCTGGGCTCAACTGGGAGGATCCTGGCTGGGGGGTTCAGAGAGGTTTCTTGGCCTTAGCAGCCTCTCCCAGCATTTATTGCAGGCTCTGCTCCCTCTCATGAGCACAAGCCAGGATAATGTGTCTGTTGACAGCTGCAGCTCCTGACCTCGTTGAGAGGAGTGTGTGTCAGACCCTTCGGTGAGGTCCCTGCAGCCACAGCACGCTGCTTGGCTCCTGGAGGGGCAGTACAACCTCAGGGCACTAAAGACATCCCATCAGCATTTGTCAGCTCAGCACAAAGACCACTCAAGTGACTTCTCTCTCAGGAGGTGTCCTCCCATGGGCAGCTCAAACCCAGACTCCTGCTGGCTGCACAGGGGCTGCCATCAGATGAGTGTACATAATGTTTTTGCCCCAGGTCACTAAAGAAAGTCATGGCAGAATCAGATTTAGAGTTCTCCTCCTTTAACCGCTCTGAGCCAGGAAGGAGAGGAGAAATCCGCGCTGCTGATTCCCAAACACAGCCCTTCCAAGTCACAGAGAATTTCTCAAGAGCTGGCCAAGGAGGCAGCTCCCATGCCTGCAAACAGCTTCTCTGCTGGGCTCAGCACAGGGCAGTGAAAGGAGAGCTTGTTCTCTCCTATGCCAAGGCAGGACAAGGTAAATGCCACCAGGAGGGACCTGCCAAGGACCATGGGGATGAGCAGGGCAGTGCTTCTCTGAGGAAGTGAGCCCCAGAAGCTGTGGCTGCCCCATCCCTGGAATGTCCAAGGCCAGGTTGGACAGGGCTTGGAGCCACCTGGGATAGTGGGAGTTGTCCCTGCCCATGGCAGGGGGAGAAACTGGATGAGCTTTTATGTCCCTTCCAACCCAAGCCTTTCTGATATTAATCATACCCTGAAATGCAGGGGAACCACCTGTGTTTGCAATTCTTTATAGCAGAGCATCACCGTGTCTGTACTGACTCATGTACAAGGAAAAAAATTAAAGTTACTCAGCACATTAGTCACTAGAGATCAAAATAACTTCCTCACATTACGACTTTGTAAGCATTAATCTGCAAATCTTCTGCAAGAAATGAGGTAATTATTACCCCAAAGAAAAAAATACTCTTTATCAGATCACTTCCAAAAACATAATAATAGCAGAATCACAACTTCAGTCCTTAGCAAGTAAACAGGAACAGAGGTCATGACAACAGCAAACACAAACAATGAAGCAGGACAATAACTTCACTTCCCAGAACCTGCTCCCATTTTCTGCTAGGCTTTTGTTCAGCCATGTCCAATCACAGGGGAAAGACTCTTCCAGCAGATTTCCCCCTGTTTGGCCCTTCCTTACAAGATCACCCCCCCCATGGTCACAGATCCTTTTAGTGCCACTTCTGAGCTCAAACATGTCCCTAAGCTTTCATGGCTGTCCCCACAGAAAGAGCCATGGACCAGCTCAATCCATACACCAGCAGGGACACAAATAAAGTGAGGGATCTAAATACAGGTGACAGCTGTCACAGAGTCCCACAAATCAAAATGACAGCCAGTGAAGAGGTGACAGCAGCTGAGACCTGCTCAGCCCACGCCTGGGGTGCCACAGGCAGTTGTTTATCAGCAGAATGTGTCCTCTGGAGCAAAGCTGTGGCTTTAAAGGAACAGGTGAATCTGTGGAGAACAACCCATTTTCTTAACCACATAATATCTGAAAGACTTGTTTCATCCCAAGTTCAGAGGCTGAGGAAAAAGAGAGATTAAGGACAGGACAGCAAATTAGCAAAAGTACAAATGGCACAGTGCAACACCCCTGTGAGGGGCAGGAATACAAAACAAACACTTTAAAGGAGATTAAATTTAATAAGAAGGACATTCAGTTGGAAAAAAATAGGGTGACACGCTCTGAGGATGGAGTAATGAATCCAAAAGGATAACAAGGATAACACATCCTCTCAGGATCGAGCACTTTCTCACTGATGACCTCACTTCATCAGGCCAGCAGGGTTTCTGTAAAAGGTAAGAATGCATCTGATCTCTCCTCAAAACTTAAGCAAGTGCTCAGGTTGATGACTAAAATGTGAGTCACAGGGACACAAAACCACCAAAGGATTTTACAGATGCACTAACCCAGAGCTGCACAAGCCTTTGTAGAAATACTTGTAATGGAGAAGCAGCATTTCAAGCACCCTAAATCTTGAGTGGTCCTCAAAAGGTTTCAAGAATTGCAGTTGATGTATATTGAACACAAACACTTTTATCTTCTCCAGCCGAGTGTAGTGTTCCCTCCGTGATAAATGCAATTTATTTTTACATTAAAACCATTTTAATTACTTGCACTCATAATCATTGCAATCACAGATCAGGATTGCTGTACTTCACAGTAGAAGAACCAAATGCTTTGCAATTAATTTTGTATTTTTATTCTCCAGCAGACATTTCCTTCAGGCCTACAGAAATACTTCAGTAGTTCCCTGGATGTGAAAATGATGTTTACACCACGCTGCTAATGAGGGCAGTTCCTTTACAACATCACTGCTGAATAACTTTCTCCTGGCCCATGCATACACTCCTACCCATGTGCTAATTCACTCTGGAATATTGATGCCATGACTCAGTGGGATGTTGAGTCACCAGTGATGTAAGACCTGTCCCCACAGCCCAGCTCATCACAACCCAGCAGCAGGAGCAAACAGAAAATCCAGAGCTGCCATACAAGGAGCAGGGACAGATGTGGCCCTTTAGGGACATCCCTCCAGCCCTCCCCGTGCTCTTGCAGTGCCACAGGAACCAAAGGGAGACAGGACCTGGGCCCTGTGCAGGGGAAGGTCTGGTTGCTCTGGAGGGCAAGGAAAGGACAGATTTATTTGTAGCCTTAATGGTGTCTAAGGAAAGACACCCCATTGCTGCCTCCACATGGCAGGCAGTGCCTTCTCCTCCCTCCTGCTCCCTGCTTTCCATCTCAGGGCCACAGGGCAGGTATGGTTGATAAGAATCTGGTGACTCCTGCCTGGACAGGATCGCAGGTGTCTCCGTCCCACTGGGAAGTCACCCACATGCGGAGTGCAGCCCAGAGGGAGCACCACCACAGCTGAGATAAGGAGATGACTAAAACCCTGGCAGAGACCCAGTTCCTTCCTCCAGGAACCAGCTGATACAGGAAGAGCCTCAGACAGCATCATCACACAATCTGGACCTTCCTTCCCTTCCCCTTTGGCAGCTCTTGGGAAGACTGACAGCCCATCTGGCTCACTGCAGCCTCAGCCTTTGTCTCACACTTCTTGTCCCTTATTCACAGGGAGAGCTGCAGAGAGGGCATCAGAGCTGCTCCTCCTTCCCCCTTGGGATGAGCAGTGCTGCTCTGGGTGTTAGCACACAGTAGGGAAACACACAATCCAGCATGGCTTGATTATATGCAGGTGCTTTATTGAGAGCTCCCGGGAATCTGGGGTACACAGACCCACAGATCTCTGACAGGGGGTTGAAATCAGACATCTTTTATACCTTTCCATTATATAACTATATGTTAATGATTAAGCTTACATTGTTCTATTGTATCTATTGTTTTCACCCAAGTGTGAATTCCCGAGCCCACCGAAACAATCATTGTCTATGATTCATATGTATACATAATAATTTCTAACAATCTTATTACTTCTATGACCTAGTACGTATGACCCAGACCTTATCCCATCATCTAGAACAGGTACACCCTCCCAAGCCTAACCACCCTTTTCCAAACACTATACTGAAACAGGGTTAGAAATTTGACTTGGGGTAGAAACCAATTTTGGATTTAGCTGAAGGGTGCTGTTTAAAACTTGTGTTGTCTGCTAACTTGCTGTGCACAAAGGCCTGCAAAAGGACAGAGAAGATTCAAGGCTGCTTGAGAAAGAAATGTGAACTTCCAAGCTAAAGGAGAGATAAGAGAGCCCCCCCTTGAACCTTGGAGCAAGATAGAGCCAAAGCTGAGGCTGCAGGAGGTGCAAGATAGAGCCAAAGTTAAAGCTACTAAAGATGCAAGAGACGGTCAAGATGACCAGAGATGCACAAAGACTGATAAGAACTAATTGTAACCAGTAAAATGAATATGCATGAACCGATTGTGAAACCCTATGCATATGCACAAGTAAGAGAGATAAAAGAGACTCGGGAATTTTCGGGTGTGCATGTCTTTTGAGAGAATACTCCACATGCGCCCAGCGCTGAATAAAGATACATACCTACTTCCCAACTTTTACAAGTTGTAGAGTCATGGAGTTTTTCCCGCAAATTATTACCCACAATTTTAGAAACATTTTAACCCTATACTATCATGGGATTCCCCTCACCTGGGAGAAACTCCAAGTACCCAAAAGACTCCTGAACAGCCAAGGACTTTGCCAGGGAGGAGGAATCTAAGTAACCCTCACCCTTCTGGGAAAGGGAAACGCAAACCTGTAAAGTTTATTCACTGAGCAGATTTGGTTTCTTCTTGCTGAGAAGGTCATCGCTCCATTTCTCACGAGATTTTATTTATTGCTGCAACTTTCCTACCGAATATCACAGTTTAAGCTCCTATTTAAGCACTCACCCAGTTCCCCAGTGACTCTGCCCCAGCTCAGCTGCCAGACAAAGCAGCCACCCCTTCGAGCAACACCCCCAAAACAGAAATCATCACCAGGTGGGTCAGCCAGAGCTTTTGGGGGGCTGCAGATATGGGAACAGCTATGTCAGGACTGAGGTGTGAATCACCACCCCAGCGTGACCCTTTTCCAGGGAGATGCAAGTCTCACCATTCCTCCTGGAATGCTTGGCTGCCTCCCAGCCGCGTATTTGCGGGCTGACACTTTTAAAAGGAAGAGCTCCCTACTTTCCCCAATTAGGTGTTAAACTCTCCTCTCTCTGCACATCAGCTCACGGATAAAGTCTGAAGGCTCCAGCTCGGCCTGGAGCTTTTGCAAAGGCAATTTAAAGGAGCTGAATCCTTTTTAATAAGGCTTACAGAAGGATTAACGGAGCTGGAAGCTGAACACAGACCTCCCGAGTCCCAACTCGGTGCCTCATTCACGTCAGCCCTCTTGAGCTCTCTGCAGCAAGAAAAATCTTCATAAAAAAAGAAAAAGTAAAAATAATAATACCAAGAGTGCTGGCATGCTGAATGCAGAACTAATCCACAAGGATTTAGTTATGGATTACTTTGCCATTGTCAACTCACTGTCTAACAACAGTTAAGAAATTTTTTGTCAATCAAATTAAATCCATTTTAGCAGATGGAAACATTAGCAATGGTGCATGGGAAATATTGAATTTGAGGCTTTATTTCACCACTGCACAGAGCCACATAAATTGCCCTCTGCAAGAGAAAAAACAGTCCCTCCTGAACAAATGTTTTCTATATTAAAAAAAAAAAAAGAAGATAATTCAGTTTTCAAATTTCCCCTCCCTCCCGGATGCTGGGTTAATTGATAGAAGAGACTGCAAGAGAGGCAGGGTTGGAGTAACAGAGCACCACTGAGACCAGGAGCACTGAAACTGAGCTCGAGCAGGGTAGGGATGGAGTAAACCAAAATTGGCAGAGTCATTAATCAAATCCATTATCTTCATCTCTGTCTATTTAGGAATATCATAGAATCACAAAAGGGTTTGGATTAGAAGGGACCTTAAATCTCATCCAGTGCCACCCCCTGCCATGGGCAGGGACACCTTCCACTATCCCAGGTGGCTCCAAGCCCTGTCCAGCCTGGCCTTGGACATTCCAGGGATGGGGCAGCCACAGCTTTTCTGGGAACCTGTGCCAGGACCTCCCCACCCTCACAGGGAAGAATTTTTTCCTAATATCCCATCTACAGATAACTGTTGTTGTTGTAGCACCCAGAGTTGCCGTTGAGGTAAATCCCAATCACCCAAGAGCTGCCTGCCTGTGGTTGAACCTTTATCCCCACAGAAGCTCAGCCAGAGATTTCACAGCACCAGGTTCAGATTCCAGCTGCTTTGAGCTGGGAGCTGTGATCCAACAAAAACTGTGGCACCCAAAGCTCCTGCCTGAAGCACCCCATGCCCCAGGAAATGGATGTGCAGGAGGCAGGGACAGCCCTGCCCTTCCCCTCCAGCCCCCAAATCCCCCACCTCAGAACCAGCTGCCCCTGCAGGGTGCTACAGTGAGCAGCAGCCACTGCAAAGCACTAAAAAAATATCAAAATAAAGTAAATAATTCAAAAACTAGAGGACCAATTTCAATCTCTCCTTACAGTCGTTGGCTAGTCAAAGTCACAGAGCCTTGGCCAACAATGCAGCACCCCAAGGGTGGCTGTAACACAAACCTTTGTCTTTATCCCACAGACATTTGCCCAGCTGAGATGAAACACCACAGCCTGTTCCCTGGGATGCTGCCCAGGGGGGATGGCTCTAGGCTGGCAGCACAGCATCTTTGCCTCTTGATGCTCACAAGCATTTCAAAAAAGCAGCCTGGTTTGCATTTCTTGAAGTTGCTGAGAACCAATGCATAACTGCATAGAAATAGGGGGATTAATATCTTGGTGCCTTCAGTCTGCTGCCTCAAATTCAGCACCTTCCAAAGTGAAACATGCTGGCAAGGCTTTTTAAAGCAGAGATAGATCTACCAAAGAGGGGGGAAAAATAGTGTAAATCCTGACCTTGGAAGAGGTGGCAGAGATAAATAAAGAATTGATTATCCCATAATCCTGGCTACAGGTCCACCAATATAAAGGATGATTTTTTCACTGCTGCTGCCTCTCATACTTCAGAGGAAACATGGCAGCATTGAGATGCTGGGCAGGCTTACACTGGAAGGAATGAGGAAATTATAGCTGCTCAAGCAAGTACCACTGCTGGGCATGTGCTGATAACACAGAAAAGCCTGGGGGAAAAAAAAAAACCCAAACAAAAAACCCAGCCCATCAAACAAACCCCAAAGCCCCCCACCCCCACTTTCCTCTCCCTACCACACTTTTCTGCCCTGTTGGATAAAGGTTTTCCAGTTTAGGAAGGAAATTACTCAGTCAAATGTGCCAAGATTCAGAGACAGAGATGAGCTCCAGATGGGGAGATATCTCCAAACTCTTTTGGAGCTCTGAGAAAAGAACCAATCACAGATGTTACACCCAGTGCCAGGACTGGGTCTGGCTCTGGGCACTGCTGATCCTCTTGGGATGGCAGTTCCAGGGCAGGGAAGTGATCTCTGGTGTGATACAGGGCAGGGCTACCAAGCCCAGGCTGCTCTCATTTGCAGCCCTGTGGTTCCTCCTGGCCAGGAGCACTCCCTGATCCAAAACACTCCTGGAATCTGCAGTAGGAAAATGCAGCAGCTTCTCCAGAAGTTACAGAGTGAAGCATCCCAGCCCAGCTGCTGCCTGCAGAGATGAGGAGGTCACAGCCCCTGCTGAGCCCAGTGCTGGCCCTTGGAGGCTGCTGGTGAGCCAGGACACAGCCCTTGACACACCTGCAAGGACCTGGCAGACACCTCTGGCCAAGAGAAAGCCCCCTTGGTGGGCAAGCCCACCCAGCAGGTCTGGTGGGGCACTGCTGCAGTGGGAACACCAGGGCACACAGCTGCTGCTCCATCGAGCCCAGTCACTGGCCCAGCTCCCACTTGGTCCCTACAGCCTCCTCTGGGGGGCAGGAATGTCCCAGGGACCCTTCAGCTGTCCCCTACTCATACATTTATCAACTAGCAGTCTGTCCCTTCATATTTCTCCATACCTTGCCTTCAGCTGCAATGTGTATCAGCAGCTCCCAGCCCTCCTTCCAGTCTCTGCTTCACAGGCAGGATAAACACAGGGAAGTTTATGGCCACGCTTCACCCTCCCTCCACCTGCTCAGATTGCAGACTCTCAATCTAAATAATCAGCTCTTATTCCCAAAATCATTTAAGACACAGCTGCAGCTAAACCTCCAGCATAATATTCAAAATTCTTTCTCTTTTCCAAGTAAAAGAGACATCCCTATTCAAGAGCTTTCCCAGAAGAGGCAGAACAGAGAATACTTCCAGGTCCTTCACCCTGAGAAGGTTTCAGTGAGCCAGTTCAGGGTTCAGAGATTTCCATTTCCATTCTGATTCTGTAGTCAGGAGAGAGGAGGGCTGGCTTTGCAGTAATCTCCTCTCCTGTCTGTGCATCCAAATGAGCTGTGAAATTGGAAAGGAGGGAGTCTGAGCATCCTCACCCATGCCTGGCTCCTTGCAGCCACCTCGGCAGCAGGAACAGCAGCCACACATGATGCTCAACCTCTCCCCAGCTACTCCTTCCTCTACCAGCCCAAGTGTCATGAGAATTTGGGGAAAAAACAGAAAAAAATAAACTAAGGCAAAGCCCATCTTCCTCTTCCCCTCCCCTGGTTATTCCCATTAGAACAATAAACTCAAATCCCAGCAGCTGGTACCAAAGCTGACCTGTGAGGAAAGAGCAGTGCCCTTGCAATGCAGCATGGCCTTTCTGGAGAGGACAAATTTGCCCCATGAGAAGCCCCATGAGGTGCTGCTGTTGGACTGATGCAAGCTAGCAAGGACTCTGTTTGGAAAGACTGTTGAGAGAGATGATAAAATCTGACTTCTTGCTGTGAGGCAAAGAGGATGCACATCCCTTAGTGACATACCCTGACTGCCCTCTGATACTGCCACCTGCTCTGACACCCAGGAAAAGCCTTTGGGAAGCTCCCAGGGCTGCTCTCCAGGGCACTGTCAGCAGCTGGCCCAACCGGCAGAACCACAGCCCCTCAGATCTCCTGCCTTCCCAGCTCCTGGGCAAGCAGGGCAACACCTCCAGAAGGGAAAGACAAAATGCTTCACCCTCAGAGTGTGAGCACAGATAAAAGTCTTGGCTGTTCAAAGCCATTGCAGTTTCCAAAACATGGACACACAGACAGGATCTGGGGGAGCTGAGCAACCCAGAAGCTTAAAACTTTTGTCAGACAACAATTCTTCATTAATTGCTCTGAACAACAGCAAGGTCCAACAGCTGTTAATTCCCTAAAGCAGAAAATTATAATGGGAGAAAAAAGTCCCTTTTTTTTTCCTTCTTTCTCTGCGAGTAGGAGCCTGGAGAGCACAAACTTTTGTCATGTCTCCACATTCCCTTGGATATGGATCAGTGCAGAGATGTTTTCCTTACAGGAGCCAGACAAAACCTCACTTGGTCATGGTCTCATCTCTGCTTCAAGAGAAAAGTAGCTGGACAGAGCCCAGCCCAACACAGCAGAGTTGGCAGAGAGCCCATCCAGCTGCCAGAAAAAAAAAATCACCCAACAGATACACAGAGCAGACCAGGGACTCAGAGCACCTGGATTCAGGGAGCTGTTCCCAAAAGTGAGGTCCCCACAGTGCCAGTTTGCTTTGCTGGGCAGGTGATGCCACCAGGCACTGAACACACTGAGAGCTCTGAGGGAAGAGAGAATTCCTGATGGGAAAAGGGATCATGTCTGCAGATCTGAATTCAACAGCAGGGCACTGGATTGCTGTCACTGCTGCCACAGACAGGCTCTGACTGCAGACCACAGCTATTTTCCAGCCTTTCAGGTACCACTGATTGTTGGAACCCTGGTTACTGAGAATTTGAGACTTTCTGTGCTGACAGGCACTGACCCCCAAGAGAACACTGCATTTGACCTGAGGCCATGGAGAAGACTTCCAAAATTGAATGCTAGAACTGGGATTATGGGTGTGGAGTTTGAATAGAAGTGTGTAATATCACATGGTAGAAAACTTAGAGTTTAAGGTTTTAGAGTATAGTAATATATATAAAGCAAGATGGAGGTTTTAGCGTGTGGCTGGTCCTTCTTCACCTTCTTCTCCATGGGTTTGGGTGCTGTTGTGTGATTGGATAGAAAAGTCCTCATTGCAGGGCAGGGGTGGTTGTTATTGGGTTAAAAGTAAAAATAATTTAGGTGTCATTTCTTAATTGGTCAGTTTATCCTTAAAAGTCCTTGTAGAGAGAGAGGGGGCTCCACTTTTAGTTTGTTAGAGTGAAGTGCTGTAGAACTCAGGGTTTGTGAGACTGTAACACAGATAAGAACTGATAAACACCTGAGTCCAAACCAGAAATACCATCTCACACATTTAATCCTGACCCTGGCAAAAAGAAGCAAAGACTCCACAATCAACCAGCCAGGCTCCAGGTGCAGGGGGAAGAGGAAAGCTGTGTTTGACAGCATTTGTATTTGTCTCTCTACACATAAAAATATGATTAAGGCTATTAAATAAACCAATTTGTTTTTATGGGATTGTTTCCCTGGTTAGAGCTAATGCTGAGAAAACAACGAGCCTTGCCAACACAATTCCCACTGGGAAGCATGAGGCAGAAGCTGGTGCTGGGTGAAATTAAAGCTGCCCAGGGTAAAAGGAAGAGCATCATTTTTCTTGTAGATGCTGATTTTCTTTAGATTGGGGAAATGATTGCACACACTCATCAGTAAAAACCAAGCAGAAAAGAGAATAGAAAACTTATATGAGAAAAATCATCACTTAGCCCCAAAAGGGAATTTAAACCAGGAGTTTAGGCATTTGAAATTACTTTCAATTCCAAATAAGAATGGAAAGCTGGAAAGCTGAGGTCTCTCATGAGCTGGAAAATAAGACATTAGGGAACCCTGGATGAGAAAGTTTGAAATTAAATGTTTCTTTTCCACAGAATCACAGTATTTTGCTAAATCCTAACACCCTTCAGCTTGAGGTGAAGCAATAAGAAAAAAGTCTTTTAAAGTTCTTGTCTCAATGAATATTTACCATGGGAAATATCAGTGGAAGCACATTTTTTAATTACAGAAGTATCTTTTCTCTAACATTACTCCTTTGTGGTTTTAAGAGGCTTTTGGGAAGGCTGGGATTTTGGAGGAGATGTATGAATTACTGATTAACTCCACAGGAGAGCTCCGAGCTGTGAAATCTCAGGGCTGGAAAGCAGCATTTCTGCTGGGCACTTGTGTCATCTTTACATCATCTGTAGGCAGGAATTACAGCAAGAAGACAAGTTGAGATGTGTGGACTGCTCTGCTGAAGGGATTTCAGTGTGACCACAGGAAGGATTTCAGGCTGAGGGAACATTGACAGCACAGGAGTTGGTAAGTCAATACCAGTGGGACAAGGGCTTGTCTTTCTGAAGTCAAAGTCTTATTAGCTACATTTTTAGCTCATCATTTTTTGTCTTTTTTTTTT
>VXAX01004451.1:0-35940 GCA_013399835.1 Leptocoma aspasia | reverse complement strand
TATATATAAATATATAAATAGCCAGGGTGTGGGCTAGCAAGGAACTGTGGAGATTTGAGTGGCAGGGATGGGACAGGCTCCCCTCTGCCAGGGGCTCAGGAGGGGACCAGAGCAGCCTGAAGTGCTCTGAGCCCAGAAGATGCATGGGAAACCTCCCTGCAGCTTCAGAGGCAATATTCCCTCCCTGTTTACACATGGAGCAGCCTTCACAGTGCAGTCAGGGTGGCTTTGAGCACAGCCATGGTGTGTAAGCATGTGAAATGATGCACTTCATTCCACCTGACTCTCTTCATCTGCACAGCCCTGGGGTGCTGCAGCATGAGACAGGATGCAGAACAGGAGGACTGGGCAGCAGAAAGCCAGTACAGCTGGAGCAGCCACTTCCAGAGACAGCAGCTCCATCATGGGGGCAAAAACTGCATCCCACACCATCCTGAAGGGAATGGAGAGGTGACATGCTCAGGGCCTGCAGACACAGAAGAGAATTTCAAACTACTGCTGATTTCTGCTCTGAGTGGGGTTTTTTTTATCCTTTGGGGTGTTTTTTTCATTAATACAGGTGTTTGTACATTTTGACCAGTCTGGAAAATGAGGGATGCTGTTGCTATGAACATATTATAAGTTTCTCTGTGTGTAAGCCTCTGACCTATTTTCCCATGGGAGAACATCTTTTTGCTGTTCTTTTACTCTGTATAAGCTTTCTGTAAACAAGATATCTGGTGTTCTTCAAGGACATTTTACAATTCCTCGGCTCTCCTCCTTGAGAGTGGGAGAAGGAGCTGAAAGACTGTAATCTTTCTGATACTGTCAGCATTCGGGACATTTTCCCTGGATGAAGCAGCAGCAGGAGCATGGAGAATGCTCTCTGCTGAGCAGATATAGAAAAATACTAGAATTATGGAGTCATTTTAATAAATCATATTAGCCTTCTGATATTATTGTCAAGAGTCCTTTCTTCAATGTATGGACCACGACGATAGGATGCTGTTCCCTTTGTCTCACCAGTAAAACAGCTTTGACACCCCACCCAAAACCCAAAACTCAAACCCCAAACTCCTCCCCGTCTTCAGCCATATGAAGCACCCAAAGGCCATGGCACACTGCAAATGCAGTTCCCAGCCCAGTGGGAACAATCTGCTTTAAATTTAAAGACCTCCAATTGTGCAGCACTGGTACAATAAAAATGTACCACCAGGATATTTTGTGCTGCAGCTTCATGTTACTTTCATGCAATGTCTTTGTGGTGATTTTTTGTGGCTGCTGCCACAAGTTTTTCTGTGCCATGGCTGGGATATCAGCAGAGAGAATAAAATATTTGCACTGAGTCCAACCCAGGCGAGGTGCAGAGTGAGGTGAGAGGAGCTTTGAACCATACCAAGTGCTTGAGGAATAAGAGGGAAATGATCTCAGGGTGCCAAGAGGGCACTGCCAGAGCAGCTCAGCTTGGATGGGAGCAGGAAGGGAGGCAGGGTGGGAGCAGCACAGCTGGGGCAGGTCAGGCATTTCCCTTGGTGTGGCCTTGGCCACCAGAGTGATGCAAACTCAAAATAAACAGAGTAGCACCAGAGCAGTCAGTCTAACAGGGGCAGAAGGGCATTGCCTGGGCTTCAATTGGGCAGTTTCATGGGCTTGTCTGCACCCCCTGGGTGAGCCCTCAGCAGCCCCAAGCCCACCCTTTTCTGGAAACAGAAAAGCCTCCATCAAGTAAAGTGTTACTTTGGTCCAAACCAAGGCAAAGAAAAGCATTTTGAGACAATCAAACACGCTTTCCAACTGTGGAACCAGGTACCTGTTCAGTCTTCCCACTGCTTCTGACTAGGGAATTAAGCCACTTATTCTACATTAGAGCCATTTCCAGAGGAATTTCCCTCTGACACAAAATGCCAGCAGCCACTTCCCTCTGGAGGAGGGTTTTCAAAATGCAGGAGCAAACAATGGTGGGAAGGGACAGTGGGCAGGGGAGTGCTGCACCCTGCGAGAAGGGAAATGAAAGCAGAAACCACAAGAGAGTGTGGCACAGGTGGAGTGCCACATCCACAAGAGAGTGTGGCACAGGTGGAGTGCCACATCCACAAGAGAGTGTGGCACAGGTGGAGTGCCACATCCACTGCTCACTTGGGCTAACATCCTCCAGCCTGTTCCTACATCAAAAGTGCCAAGAGAGGAACAAACACTGCACAGCCACATCCCCTGTGCCCTGCAGGGTCCTCTGCTGCTGCCCAAACCTTGTGCTGGTGACACAGATGTCCCTGCAGAGAGCACACAGAGGAGACATCTGCTCCCTGTTCTTCATCCCAGGAAGCAACCCATGGAGGGCAAAATGCTTTATTTAAAAACTGGCACATACTTTTGAGTCTTTTAACTAGCACCTGTCATTTTTGGCAGTGCTTTTAGCTCCAAGTCTTTCTTTTTCAAGGCCCCTGCACAGAGCTGCTCCCACCTGCCTCGGCAGGGAGCTCACAGCACAGGGGGTTCATGTACAAATCCCTGAGGAGAGAGAGTCAGCTGCTGGATTTTGAGGAGAGGAAAGTGTTTATCTCACTCAAATCACCCAGCCAGTGGGTGACCCAGCCTGTCCTGCAGCCCTCTCTAAGCACAGATTGGCACCCAGTGCCACCAGCATCACTGGGTGGCAGGAACACCTCCATCAACTCAACCTTGAGAAGACATGACTGAGGGAACCTGGGGACCTCATTCCTGTCTGTCAGTACCTGCAGGGAGGACTCAGAGCAGGGACCAGGCTCTGCTTGGTTGGGTCCAGCAGTGTCTCAAGAGGAACAGGCAGAAACCTCACTTGGACATGAGAAAGAACTTCCCTGTGCAGTGACCGAGCACTGGATTGCCCAGAGAGGGTGTGGAGCCTCCCTCACTGGAGAAATTCCAGAACCTGGACACAACCCTGTACCCTGAGCTCTGGGATGGCCCTGCTGGAGCAGGGAGGTGGCACCAGACAAGCCCTGGTGGTCCCTTCCAGCCTGACCCCCAGCTGAGTGACTGTGATGGCCCCACACGTCACAGACTGAGCCATGGGGACAAAGCCTTGGCCAGGGGACAGGCAGCTGGATCACCTGGGGCTGCCCATGGCCCAGGGCATCCACTCTGTACAGCCCAGCCATGCTGGGATGACTTTTGGAGGGGGGCACAGCCCTGCCCCTGCTCGGTGACCCCCAAACTGCCCCTGGCAGGGGCTGGATGCTTCTGCTGCCCTGCAAGACTGGAGGGAACACAGTGCAGAGCAGAGAGGGGCTGCAGCCCCAGAGGGGCTGACACAGCATCAGGAGGACTCTGGCTCAGTTTGGTGATGCTGCCACAAGGGGGAAAAAAGGACTTTATTGTCTTCTTTACTGTCTCCTCTGGGAAGTGAAGACAGGCACTGGAAGTCAGCACTGAGCCACCACCACTGGGAATGGAAGTTAGCTATCAGAGTAAATTATGTGGGAGTGTGATTTATTGTAGAAAAGCAGCTTTTTAAAGGAGCATTTGAATCAGCATCTGCTGCTCCAGAGAGGTGGCCCACACCAGCACCATCTGTCACCATCCCCAGCTCCTCCCAGCTCCACCCCACTGTGTGCAGGAAGGCAAAGGCCACCACCGAGTCCACAGTGGCACGAACTCAGTGTGGTGACATTTGCTGCTCTTTATGCACTGCCAGACAACTTTTCACACTTCATCTCTTGTCTCCTGTGAGAGGGCTTTGAGAGCTCCAGCAGAAATCTTTGCTGCCAGGCTGAGGATGTGTGCTGCCCTCCATGCTGAGAAAACCTGGGATCAGGAGCAGGAGCTTTCTTTGGAAATTATGGAGCCTGACTTTTTCCTAGCAGTCTTCTGGCCCCAGAGCACTTTCCTAAGTCTTCTAATTCCCAGCTATGAGGAGCCAGGCTGAGAAACACAGAATAGTGTCCCAGGAGGGAACAGGGCAGCTGTTCAGCTGAACCAAGGAGGAGAGGCTGAGGACATGGAACCAAACTGCAAAGGAATGGTGTGACTAGCACCAGGCAGAGCAGAGCACAGAGGTGCTGCACAGGATATTTGGGATAGAAAATAATGGCAAAGAGGCTTTTTTAGCCTCTAGCAACAGCTTCTGGCCCATGGAAGGTGTGTCTCAGTTTGTCTGTACTGCCCATGGCTTTCCTGATGATGATTTGATGGATTTCCAGGAGAATTCTGCTGCAATTTTTGTCGTTGTTGTTGATCTCAAATGCTTTGCAATAAAGAGAATTCAGTAACATTTGTCTGTGACCCTTACCCTAGAACTCAAAAACTGTTGACAAAGAGATGATCAGGTTTTAACTGGCAGAGAGGAAAATGTGACACATTGCCCAGGCCAAATCCTGTTCCTGAAGAGGTTTTCCAACAGACACTTGTGAGAGGAAAGCTTTTCTCAGCATATGGAGGGAAGCAATGATCTCTTCTGCCTCCCACAACTTGCCTGCTTTCCCCCTGATGATTGCACTCACTGCAGCTCTTCCAGGAGCTGAAAAGAAGGTGAGGAGGTCAAAGGATGAAGAAGATCAAATAGCATATCTCAGATTTTGCAAAATAAAAGTGTGAATGGGGCTGTGCAGACAGAGAGAGCAACTGTCTCCACAAAATCATGGCGTACCTGGAGGATGGATTGATTTAAAGTTTAATGAGGCAGCTGTGCCACATTGGCCACACTGTAGGACGCAAAAGGCTCCAGAAAGCCACCAAGGCATGTGAATTAGCAGCACCCAGCTATAAGCACTGCCCAAAGAGTTTTAGCTCTGCTCAAATCTCTCCTAAAATCACTTGAGGCTAAGCTAGGCTTATGACAGCACAGCCATCACAGGCAGGAGCCAGTGTGCCACCAAAGACAACAGTACCTGGCTGGGGACATGTTTGACTGTGACAAATCCATAAGCACTGCTGGGAGATACAAAACCACTCACTGCTATCATGGTTCTCTATACTTGTATAAAACTCATTATAAGGCTCATTAGCAAAGATTTCAGCATCCTTGTCTCTGGCCTCTGCAGTTTTCTGTACCCCAAAGAACAAGCCTACAGCAGTGGAGAAGAAGTGAGGGAAACTTCTCCTCAGCAGCTCCTGGATGTTTGATCTTTTCCTGATGTCTCAGATCCAGGACTTGAGCAGTTGTGTGAGCATTTTTAGTGGTGGTGGAAGACCTGAGATATTGGTCAGGTGGGAAAAAAAAGAGCAGAATAAAGGAGTTTTAAAGTTTGCACAGAAATGTAATCAGTTTGGGGGAAAGTTTCTGAAAACAACTCCTGGAGTCCTTGAGAGCCCTGGGAGTGCTTCTGGCCCCAAGGCTGGCACCAGGAGATCTGCAGAGACTCAGACCCATCTGCAAATGGTGAGGCTGCCCAAACAAGGGCTGAGTGAGCCCACTCACGGTGTCACACAGGAAAACAAATGCCATCCTGGCTGCTGTGCAGAGCTTGGGGCTGAAGGCAGATCAGCTGGGGAGATGGAATAACATCCACTCCTCATATGGTTTGTCAGTCAAGAGTATCTGGCCTCTGTTCTAGGTAGCCATTCCAAGGCACCAAAAGCAATCCACAAAACCACAGAAAGCTGCCCAAAGATGCACACAGAGGGTGGCCTGGGAGGCTCAGGGCCTGTATGAGCTGCACAGTTACTGAACACCCACCCACAGGAGTACATTTGGGGTGTGCTCACCAGGAGCACAGGGACACAGGCAGAAAATAAGCACTGGCAGAGATGGAGAAGTTTGGCACAAGGCAAGGGCTGTGCAAGAGCCTGGAGCTCTCTGAGTGGGATGGGACAATCAGGGCAGAGGGGACAACCCAGGCAGCAGTTCCCTGAGCTGCCCCTGTGCCTGCCCTCCCCAGGAATGAGCTGTGCAGGGCCTTGGGGAGCACTGAGGCAGCTCAGCCTTGCTGCTCCCTGTCCCACCATCACCTCATGAAGTGCCCCTGCTCACCCCATCCCTGATGGGCACGGAATGAGCCCCCATCACACACCTCCCTGGGAATGCAGGGTCCTCAGCCTCAAAGGGAGCCCCATACTCATCGTGGAGACCAGCCCCTGACCACACCAGTCTTGGGATGCAGTTTGGTCCCCTGTGCCCCACCACAGTCCCATACGGACCCCAAAGCACCTCCCAGCATGCCACAGCAAGATTTGGATCTCATAAGAGTCCAAAAATTATAATTTGTGTACAAACAGAGGTGATCTGTGGGATTCTTCAGAGCATCCCTGTTACAGCAAGGTGGGAATACCTGGGTTGCTTCCCCTGCCCTGGAGATTTACAGAACTTGGACCAGGAAACCCACAAACAGGGTGACCAACAGCCTGGGACTGGCCCTGCCCATCCTATTTCAGCACCCCCCCTTGCATTGTCTGTGGAATTCCCACTGTGCAGGGGGAAACCAGAGCAGCTATGAATCCCAAATCTGTGTAAGGGATCCTGGATGAGGAAAAGCAAATTGGACATTTCAGCCCCCAGAGTTCCACTTCCACACAAAGCAGCCAAGTGCAAAGCCATACCAACTCCAGAAGGACAGCTGGAGTCTCACANAAAAAAAAAAAGAAAGGAGACCAAAATTCAAAAAACAAACTGGGGACCAGCTGGGAATTTGAATATCATATTTGCATGTGTCCAAGACCATGAGTGTTGGAACAGAGGATTTAAATGCAACTTCCCTTGGAACAAGAGACGACCAGGGGACAGCCAGGTCTCACCAATGCTCTTCCTCAGGAGCTGCTGCCATTCCTGTGTGTTCCTGGCCACAGCAGAGCTTCAGGAGGACTTGAGCTCAGCACGATGCTGCAAATCCTTGCTCTCCTCTGGGCTGATCCCAAAGTCAGGGCAGATTCTCAAGAGCTAATTGGAATTTCTGTGTGACCACAAGAACACTGGCAGTGGACACTCCAAAGATGGATGTTGTACTGTGGCTACTTGTGGGTGCTACAGGGTCTGGAGTTGAGTAAACCAAGCCAGGCAAATGGGAAACACATCTTATCCCAAGCCTGCACATGTTTCTAGACCTGACCCAGACCAAGAATGCAGACACATTCATGAGATTCTTTTCTTTTATCAATTTTGGCTGCATTTGTACAGATTTTTTCATAGAAGGAAGGACCAGCCCTTATTAGATTTTTAAAATGTGATACCTGGACAAACTTCTATGTCCAGCTTGGAGCAGAAAGAAGTCCTTGGCTGCTGGCAAATTTGGACTCAAAACTGCCCCAGCAAAAGTGGAATATGCCAAAGGGCCCTGCAGGGACCTGCAAAGGCAGCAGACAGCTGGTGGGGGCACAGCTCAGTTCAAGACACATTAGAAATTCTACTGTTTCTATGAGGTTTGAATAAGTAACCAAACACAATTAAATTCACATAGCACTCCTCACATCAAAGGGGAGAACGAGTCTCTTTTGCCCTGTATTTAATAGAAAAATTATGGTTATTGACTGTGCAGTACCTTCAGAAGGCTCCTATGCAGAACTCCAGCCCTGTAGCAGTGGATGTTGTCTGAATGATTAAACAGACTTGTTTCATATTTTAGAGGACTCCTATCCTCACCCAGGATTGCCTGTGCAGCTCCTACTCCTGTTGCACAAGACCACAGGGGCTGCCACCCCTGTCTGTAGCTCTGACAGCATCAGACAAATGTGAAAACCCCTGAAACTCAGGGCACTGGGAGACAAGTGTGTACAGTGAGCCTTGATTTGAAGAGAAGGAAAGAAGGGGAAGAGAAGCAGCAAAACTATGAGCACCAACAGCCCTTTTGGGCCAGGGCTGTGAAGCTGACACTGCCCACTCTGCTCCCAGCCACTTCTCTAGTGACTGCAGCAGGACACAGACATATGGGAGCCCCATGGGCAGCCCCGTGGGCACCGAGATTTCCTGATTCATGAAATCACTGGTTTAATGGTTTTCAAAAGGTTTAAGTGCCACAAAAGGAAGTATCAAGTTGGGATCCACAGGCCCAGAAAACTGATGGATTACCCAGATGGATTACCCTTCCTCCATGCCACCACTCCTTCCTTTCTCTGGGATGGGTCAACACCAACCTGAGTGGCCCTTTGGGGACAGAGGAGTGACAGGAGTGTGGCAGTTCCAGTGTGAGTGCCTGGACAGACACCTGGACACACCTACCACGTGCAGGAGGTGCTGAGCAGAGGCACCCACGTCCCCATCAGCATCCCTGCTCTCCCCAGCCCTTTGGGCCACATGCAGGCAGTAGGAAAGGGCTTCAAGAACAGCAGCAGGTTGTCCCTGCTCTGCCTGGGAGGAGGACACTGCCACATCAATGACCTTCTCACTCCCAGTGGGAGCAAATAAAGCACTTTGCCAATGGCTTCACTCTCAGTGCTCACCCAGGGACTGTTCCTGCTCCTTGGAGTCACACAGGCAATGGGAAGTTGGATTTTCTCAGAAGACAGCCTGAGAAGCAGCTCCCATCCCACACTTCTCCAAAGATTTCTAGGGGCCAAACACAAAATGCAAAGTCAGAGCAAAACATGTACATTTGACGGTGTTGGGCTGGGGTTTCTCAGCCACCCTTTGTTAGAGCTGCTAACATAAGATGTATTTTTACTGTAAAATCCTGCTTCCACATGGATTTGCTCTTAAGCCAAGCCATCACCCCACTCAAAAGCCTGTCCCTGAGCAGGGCCCAGCTGCCCCACTGTGGGGACAGGCACAGCCAGAGCTCACCAAGCTGTCCAGGTGCCACCACAGCCACCCTGGGCAGCTGGAGCCAAGGAGGACAAGACCTTAGACACAAGATGCACCTCAAGGCACCCAGACTGCAGAGTGCAGAGGAGACAGAAGCAATGATATGAGTATCCAGGGAAAGAGGCAGAGGAGGGAACAGCACTCAGGATGGATGTGCCAGGTGTTGGTTTCTCCCAGGAGCCCAGTGCTGGGAAGCATCACCTGCCCACTGTGGGTGCCCAGTGGGTGCCCATGAAACAGGCAATGGGCCTGCCAGGCATCTCCCACACACCTGTGTTGTGCAGGAGACACCTGGGACAGGTGAGTGCTCCTCACTTCCCCCTGGCACAAATCAGGAGCCATTTCCTGCAGTGCATACAGACAAAGCAGAAAACTGGGAGCAAGAGCAATCCCACTGTGTGCAAGCAAGCAGCACAATGTTCAGCTGCTCACAAATCAATGCAGAGTTTAGCTTCAGCATCTCCCAGCACCAGCCCCGTGCAAGCACTGCTCTGTCTCAAGGTGCTGGGTTGATCTCACTCTGTGTTTGAGCATCACTGGGGAAGGGGAACCACCCAAGCCCCGAACAACTTCGGTAATATTTTGTTACTGCCAGCCTGAAACGTCTCAGAAGCTGTGGTGTGTGATCCCGCTGCACAGATTCATCTGTTAATACGCCATCCAACCCAAATAAACTTCGGCTTCGCTTTGGAATTGATCTCCAAATCAAGGAGCTCTGCTGCTTCCCTGGGCAGCCCACCCTCCCGCAGGAATTTGACCCTCCCGCAGGATTTTAACCCTCCCTGGCCCACTGTCCTTCCCCAGCCGTGCTGGCTCTGCTCAGGCAGCGTCAGGAATTCAGGAATTCAGGAATTCTCCCTCTCCCGCGTTGTGTACGGAGGGTGCTGTGCCTTTCAGCGCTCCTGGGATGAAACAACCCCAACCCCGCTCATCCATCCCCGGTGCGGGGCTGGGGAGGCGGCCGAACAAGCCATGGTTATCAAACCCTGCGTCTTTAAACAGGCTGCAGTCAAAGCCACGCTATGCCTAACGTCACCGGGGAGCAAAAATAGCCGGCACGAGTGGAGGGAGGGGAATGTGAGTATTAAGAGCGCCCAGATTTCAAACATACTTGGCTTGGCAGCACGCTCCCTTCCTGCCCCTGCCGCTCCAGATGCGACGGAGCGCTGGGATCTCTCACTCTCTGCCCATGAAGAAGGATTCTCTTCTTTCTATTTTTTTGCTCTTTTTCTGTTTTTCTTTCTTTAAGTTTCAGCTTTGGTACTACTAGATAGATTTTTTTTTTATTATTGTTATTATTTTCTTTCTTGTAGGAAACTTCATCTGCCGGATTTAAAAGCAAGGTTTGAGCAGGAGAAATTAATTTCTGTTTACAGCTGTAAATATGCATGGCACTCCTGTGGGATGATATTGTAGAGGGAGAGGCAAGATTGGCTGGGAAAATCGCCTGGACTGTAAGATGCTTGAACGGCTGCTTGGAATAACAAGCTCTCTGTTGTGTGTGCATGTGTGTGAGTGTGTGTTTGTGTACCAGAGCAGCAGTGATGGGAACTTTAAAATTATGCAAAGGCTCCCCTTTTGGCTTAATTTTCCTCTTCTAACTGTCTGGAGATGGGCGAAGTGTCTGAATGGAATCAGTGCTGTAGGAATTTTATGAATGGAGCAGAAGGCAGGTTCAGCAGAAGAGGAGCAGAGCAGGGAGATGCGGTGGGCTCGGCTCTCTCCGGCAGGAGCTGTCACTCCAGGGAGCTGCACAGACAGGCACCAGGGTGGCCCAAATCTGCTACAAGTCCCTGGGACACCAAACGAGGCAGCTGCAAGGAGGCAGCACCTGAGCCATGGAAATCTGCTCCTGAAAATGAGCTATCCACCAGCATGCCGAGCTTAGAGCTGCGTGTGGGACCAGCTCTGGGCTCAGCTGGAGCATCCCATGCAGAGCTGCTCATTTCTGTGCCCTCCTGCTGACTGTGAGGCAGAGGAGCAGCCACAGCTCCCAGAGCAGCTGTGTCTCCTTCGTGGGAGTCACTTTCCCTGCCAGCACAGCTCGGACACCAACATCGATAAAAGGGACAAGGAGGCAGTGGGACAGACTGGCTCCACCTGCCCTACAGCAGGAGGGCACTGCACAGCACTGCAGGAGCAGGGCGAGGCAGATTTGGGGTTGCAAAATCCAAGAAATGGAACTTGATGCTGGTGAAGCTGCTGGGGACCAGCCCAGAGCAGCACTGTCCTGAAGGAGCACTGACCACTGCAGAACCACGCTCATCTCTCACCTGTACTCGAGGGACTGGGGGGGAGATGGGCTCTGTGTGTTTCTCTGGTTTTTTGCACTTCTATCCCAGTTGCTAAGTGAGGGAAAATCCCTCTCTGCACTCGATTGTCCTCTCTTATACAGAGTTTTTATGACATCTCTGTAGCAGCCGCCATCCTCAGCAGGTGCTAATGGGGAGAAGGTGAGGGCAAGTCAAGAAAAGGATGAAAATTGTCCATCCTCAAGTGCCACTGAGGTCACTGACAGGGTGACAAAAGGGCAGCAGGGGAGGGCCTGGGTCTGTAATCTTCCTGCAAGGAGACAGAGGGAGGAAAGAGACAAAGGAGTCAGAGCTGGTGAGGAGGGAAAGGGACACCTAACTCACTGGGAAACGCTGGAAATTCCCAGGATTAAACAAATCCAACCTGCCCAGCGGAACAAGGCAGGGGGAGTCTGCCTGCTGAGCCCCACAAGCACAAGGCAGTCCAGCACCCCTCCCCCTCAGCGTTTTCAAAGAAAAAGAGGCAGTCTGAGAGCTGTAAAACACACAGTGCAAATGCACTTCTGGATGCAGTGACCTTTAGGATGGCACAGGCTTTTGGTATGCTTTAAAATCTGGGCATTTTAGCTACTTCTTCAGCATTTCTCTGAGGTAGGTTTGCTCTCCTTTTGCCTGCATCCAGAATGAATTCAAAGCAACACAGTCCTGATTTGTGCAGCACTGAGTTAAGCAGAGGCTCCCACAGAGCCTCAGAGTTGCCTCATTTGTTGCCTCACACCTCGCTGCTCAAGGCTGTTCAGGCAGGTTCACACCCAGCTCTGGCTGAAATAGATCTGTTTTACAGACACATGGACATCTCTGGTATCACACTGGACACAGAGAGTGAAAAACGCTGTGTTTACAGACACAGAAACCCCACAGGGAAACTACACTTGGCTTTTTAAAGTGCCTTTTCTCCATCACTTGAATACTGTTTGAAACTGCAGGACAGAAGAGGAGCTTCTCATTCAAAGGAAGCTGCTCTGTGAAAACACTGCAGGAATGCTGGACAGGACTTTGAATGCATCACTAACACATAACAGACAAATTGGCTGCAAATGATAAATCTAAAGTTTGTTTTCCCTTTTTAGGGGTCTTCTGCTCCTTCAGAGTTAAAAATGTAGAAAAGAGGTTTAAGCAATCATGCTGATAGCTCTGTAAATCTTTGTTATGAATTTAGGAAGGATGTTTTTTCCTCCAACTCCAAACTTAGGTCTGCAGTAAGTGGTTCCAGTGATCCACACAACCTTTTTTGTCTCTTTTCCACGCACACACCTCACAGCTGGGCTCTTGAAATGAGAGCACCAGCCCTACAAGAGTGGCCTCAGTGCCAAAGACCTTTGGTGCATTCAGACAGTGAAGATACGTGCTCAGGGACAGGTAATTCTAAATGACCTTTTGTGTTGCTCTGGCAGATTTCTAATATATTGGTTTTTATGTCTTTCCTCTAGTGGAGAATGCAGATGGTCCTTGGATGAGACACCACTAAGAAATGGTTCTACACCTCCCAGCAGCCACGTTTCTCAGAGCACAAAGAACCCCCTCAGACCCCTGTGGCAGGAGCAAAGCTTCTGGCATTTAAACCCAGGAGGATGTCCCTAACTGACGAGCTGGAGAGCCACTTCTCTGCCACCCCCTACATGGTGACAGACACAGGTGAGGACAACGTGTTCAGAATCAGGCCCAACATCTCCGGCAATGCCACCGGGGACGGCGCGTGGGCCGCCGGTTCCACGGAGGACATGATTGCCATCTGCACCATCGGGGCCATCCTGTCACTCATGTGCGTGATCGGGGTGACAGGCAACGTCTACACCCTGCTGGTGATGTGCCACTACCTGCGATCCTCCGCCTCCATGTACATTTACATCATCAACCTGGCGCTGGCCGACCTGCTCTACCTCCTCACCATCCCCTTCATCGTCGGCACCTACTTCATCCAGAAGTGGTACTTTGGGGACGTTGGCTGCCGCATCCTGTTCAGCCTGGACTTCCTCACCATGCACGCCAGCATCTTCACCCTCACAGTGATGAGCACGGAGCGCTACCTGGCCGTGCTGAAGCCCCTGGACACGGTGAAGAGGTCCAAGAGCTACCGCAAGGCCATTGCTGTGGTGATCTGGCTGGTGTCGCTGCTGCTCACCCTCCCCATGCTCATCATGATCCAGCTGGTGCAAAGGGACAACAAAAGCATCTGCCTGCCCACCTGGAGCAAGCTGTCCTACAAAGTCTATCTCACCATCCTTTTTGGCACCAGCATCGTGGGCCCGGGGGTGGTCATTGGCTACCTTTACATCCGCCTGGCTAAGATTTACTGGGTGTCACAGACTGCGTCCTTCAAGCAGACCAAGAGGCTGCCCAACCAGAAGGTGCTCTATTTAATCTTCACCATAGTGCTGGTCTTCTGGGCTTGCTTCTTGCCTTTCTGGATATGGCAGCTCCTCTTCCAGTATTATGAATCCTTCCCTTTATCTCCCAAGGTGATGAAGAACATTAATTACTTGACGACCTGCCTGACCTACAGCAACAGCTGCATCAACCCCTTCCTCTACACCCTGCTCACCAAAAACTACCGGGAGTACCTGAAGAACAGGCAGAGGTCCCTCAGCAGCAGCAGCGGGTACTTCCAGAGGAGGAATCGCTTCCAGAGGATTTCAGGGAGATCCCTGTCCACAAGCAGCCAGCACTGCACAGAGACTTACGTCCTTGCCCACGCTCCTTTGGGAAACAGCAGTGCCTGAAGGTAAAATATATCTCCAAGAACAATCAATATTCATTCACTTCAATGTTGCTTTGATTTAAAGTGTACATTGTACAGGCGAAGCCTTGGCAGACCCAGAATGTGCACACATTTAGTCCAGAGGCTGTGCCGTGTGTCTGTTCTCATTTCTCCAGTGCCACTGATTTGATGCTAGCAGCACTCAGCTGAACATCTATCTAAATAGCCTTTCACTTTTTATCTTTATATTTTATAGTGTATGTCTCCTCAAGTAGCCATCAATAATGAAAGCCCATAACAGGGCCGTGATTTTTAATAGTATCAGCTGTCTCACAACGTTTAAAATTATGTTACCCCATGAATGGCTGTAGTTGGCTCCTTTTTTTCCTTAGCAGTAGTGCTAAATTTGTACTTGTATGAGGACTGCAGACAATGAAATAAAGAAAAAGCAGCTGATGTTTGTGACACGCCATGCAGTTTGCATTTGGGGTAGGACTGGACAACGTGGATGAGGCACATCCAGGGTTGCTTGTCCTGGTTTGGGTGATACTCACATTTATTCTGCACTCCTGTGTATGCACTGGGCTGGATTCTCCAGTCCCACAGGTGTGTGCAGTGGAGGTACAACATGGTCCTTGTCAGCAGCACAGGCTTCCCATGACAGTGCCACAGGCAGGGAACACTCAGCATCTCCCACTGCACTGACCCCAAATACCCATGTGGAGCAGCATCACCTGTCCTGGGCAAGCATATCCACCCTCTGCCCTCCTCCAAGGAGGAATGGGGAACCTCTGATGTAGCTGTCCTCATATCCACCCTCTGCCCTCCTCCAAGGAGGAATGGGGAACCTCTGATGTAGCTGTCCTCATATCCACCCTCTGCCCTCCTCCAAGGAGGAATGGGGAACCTCTGATGTAGCTGTCCTCAGGGCATCCACGGGCAAACTGCAACATCCAGCCTGAAGCACCAGAACTCCACCACCAATCCAGGAGGAAAGGACAGAGGGAGAGGAGGGGGTTGAGGAGATGTGATTTTCCCTGGGCAAAGCAATGTTCTCTGAATACTGCTTAATACTCCCAATTATGAAAGTGCTGGTTCTTGGATAGAGAGACAGCTTGTTCCCTTCACTGGAAGTGATTTTGCCTTTCTGCTACAAAAACATAGTCCTGCCTACACCTAGAATACATTGCCTGTCCTGGCTTTCACCAGGGATAAGGCATCATTAGTATAAATATATAATTTGTGATGTCTGGAACTTCCCCAGTGAGTCAAAAAGTACCTTCTCTGGGATGCTGCCAACATCCCTACAGGAGTCCTCTGCCTGCAGCAGCCTTGCTACCTCATTAGCAGGGATATGAGGATGCAATGCCAACACAACCAAGGTACAGAATTTGAACCAAATGAGCCCTGAGCAGCAAACTGCAGTGTGCAATCCCTCTGGCAGTCAGCTCTGTTTGCTTAGACTGAGCCTGAATTCAGGATTTAACCATCTGTTCCCCTTCAGGGCATTTAAATGGTCACTGCTCATGGGCACAGGGCAAGATCTGCATGCAGCCTCCCTGGGGAATACACTTGGACAAGTCATTGTCTCTTCCAGGCATGGGCTTGGAGTTTGTTGTGAATGGGGGACGATTCACACCATGAGAGAGGGCTCTGGTGCATGCAGTTGTGCTGCTGAACTGGTGCAGGAACTGCAAGGGCCTTGCTGTGTTCTCCACACAGCCCATCAGCAGTGCTCCTGGGGTCAGGGTGCTTTACCTGCTCCCTGCTTGCAGCAGTGTGCCACCAGGTCCCACTTGAGGATCAGCCCCTTCCTGATTCCAGAGGGGCAGGAATACCATGGATTTGGCCGTTTCCTGTGCTGACAGTACTTGTTAGCTCTCAGATCCTCTCAGCTTGGAGACACATTAGTGAAAGCCCATTAGAGAGAGTAAAGCATCTCCAACCCTCTGTGAGGGAGTGGGAGCCCATGGATGGGGGTGAAGATGTTTGTTATGGAATCATAAAGATTGGAAGAGACCTTCAGGACCGAGTCCAGCCATCACCCCAGCACCACCTCATTCACCACGTGTCCCCCAGTGCCACACACACATTTTGGACACTTCCAAGGATCCAAGGATGGTGATTCCACACCTTCTTGGGCAGCCTGTTCCAATGCCTGACCACCCCTTCATGGAAGAATTTTTCCTAATATCCAATCTAATTTCCTGAAACCATTTTCCACTTACATAGTCAGGGGTTTATCATGAGTCAGAATGTAAAGTTTAGCCTCCTTTTTTTTTTCTTTCAAATGGCAGTTTTAGCTTCTCGTTGCCCAGGAAGAACCAGAGAAGCTCAGGACAAGCAGTTCCCATGGTTGTGAAGGAAAGCTGCTGCAGCCTGAGCCTTTAGAAAGCACTGGCCATCTTGCCTAAAATCAGACAGTCAAAATGACAGGGGGTTTGCAAATCTCAACTCATCCAGGTGTCACCCACCCATGCAGACAGTGCAGAAGCTACTGAAAGATATTGGAGCAGATCTGCCTTCAGTTATTCAGTCTGACCCCTTCACCCTCAGCAGCTCTGCTCTGATTCTCTTCTCCAAACCCTTCCCAAGCAATCCATCTCACAGAAAAGCATTGCAAAACCCTTCCATGGGTCTCTTAGTGCAGGGAGCACCCTGAAAGCAGCGTGAGCAGTGTGTTGAAGGCACAAGGCCATGCCAGATGTCCAAGGAAAGGAGCTGGGGTTCCCTGTTTCCCTGGAAGGACACACAGCCTCAGCCCTGGGCTGCACAGTCTCCCTTTCTCATTTGAAGCTTGTTCTGTCTCACCAGGGGCTTGTGATGTGTTTGTCAAATCAGCACAGCAAAGGCAAGAGAAGAAACACCCCCAGGTCAGGGACTGGCTGCAGGAGATGCTTCTGTCAGTTCTGGGTCATCTCTGAATGATGAGATGTTTCTTTCAAGCCTTTCCCTTCCCACCCCAGGCTGGAGTTGGTTTGTGCTCCTTCAAATACTCACATCCTTCAGCACTCACCTCAGGCAACAATAAGGGAATATTATTCCAAGCCTGCAGCTACAAGCAAGGCTCTGAGCACTTCCCAAGCAGCTGAGTCCCAGCCCTGCATCCCAAACTAACTTTAGTTAGCCAGCCACCTCAGATAACATCAGGGAGCTGTTCTCTGCCTGAAAGCAAACATCAGCTCAGCCCCCAGAGCCTGCTGAACATTAACAGGGGAGCAGGAGCAGCAGTGAGAGCCAAAGAAGGAACAGCCTCCTCCAAGACATAGACTAATTGTGTGTTTAATGATAACTACAAAATTATGGTGCCCTACTTATTCCTCCTTGCACAAACCTATCATCAGTCAAAGACCCAAGAGCAGTCCTTTGCATAAATAAAATCTGAAATTGGTGTGAAAGAGAAGTATGTTTACATGTGGCTGTGGGCTTGCATAGGTCAGACCTGACTCTATTTGTTAATTTTGCCTTGTGGGGTAAGGCCAGGAGTTCTTCCATGACCCCAAATCCTTAAATCCCCCCATCTCTGATGTGTTTGATGCCCCACAGGCTGGAATCACCAGCTGAACTCCAGATAGTAGAAGCCAAAACACCGTATTTTTTGCCCATTTAAGCCAGGGAGCATTAACAATGTCTCAAAACTCATAGAAAGTACAGTTGTAAATACTCCAAAGCTTTCCAAAAGGGCAAAAATCAGTGCTCCTACAGCTAGGAAAGGCCAGGTACCCACTCTGGTGGCTGAAACAGGCAGCAAAGTACAGCTGGGGCCAGGCAGTGTTCTCAGCTTTGGTCTTTGCCAGAAAAGGATGACGTCTATGTTTACCCAAATGAGTTGCAAATCCACCCAGAAATTTAAGAATCTTTCTGGAAATTCTTTTATTTCTTCTTTTTCCAAATTCTGAATTGTCTCATTTCAGCCTTTAGGAGGCAAAACAGCACAATTTCTCACTTCAAGGTGAAGCTTTACCCATCAGTTTGCTTATACTTAATTTTAAAAAGCCTTTTTCCATTTTGTTGGAACCACAGGACTCTTACAAAAGTCCTGTGGTCCAAGTAGGAAAGCAGAGAGCAGCTGTGCATCCCTCTGTCCAAACCCTGCCTGGACAGGGTGCCACCCACCAAACTGCCACCCCCTGCCCAAATCCCACGTGCCACAGCAATGACAGGCACAGACCTCCCTCCTCACCTGCTGATGGAGCCTGATTTAAGCCCAAACCCACGCCCAGTTTGAGCCCTCTCCTTGTTCCTGCAGCCCCTCTCCTCCTGTGAGTGTCCCACCTCAGCTGCTGGGACACAGCCAGTGTCACAGTGTCACTCCTGTGAGTGTCCCACCTCACCCGCTGGGACACAGCCAGTCCAGGAGCTCTTCAGCCTCCAGAAAAAGCTCAGCACAAGCTCCCAGACAGGATCTGGGTAATATTATGCACATTTTGGTTCACTTACAGCTGAAGATGGGCCAGGCTGGCTGGGTGAGAGATGGGATTTAAGGAGCACTTTAGCTCTTGGTCACCAGCTCAGTGATTACCCCACAGGCCCAGGGGCTGAGGGCTGGCATGTGTGACAATCTCCAGATTGTCAGGTGATTGCTTTCATTTCTCTGGGGTATGTGCTCAGAAACTTCTCAATTCAGTGTTTGCTTCAAGATATTACAAGGAGAGGCCAAAAGCTGAGCAGAGCTTGGAAAGCAAATCCACCCCTTGGCAGAGCTGCCTAGAAAAAAAACATTCCTCTTGCCAGTGCTGCCCCACTGGCACCTGCTGTGGCTGCCACACCAGCGTGTCTCCACTGAAATGAGTGCCCCAGCCACGCCTGAGCAGCACACTCACACTGATTGTCTGGGGATTTTTTGTTCTCAAAATGCACAGTTAAATCCTGAGGCCTTCACACAGCCACTGCTCCTTCTCCAGATCAAACCCCAGCTGTCTCTCCAGTGCAACAGTGAAGAATGCATTGAATGAAAAATATCAGACCCTGTCTTGTGCTTGGCAGCTTTGCTTTAAAGTGACATCATGGGCACACTGAGTGTTGTCCTGTGCAGCCCTGGACCCAGGCCAGCTCTGCATGGGCATCTTTGCCGTCTATTTACTGCATGAGCTGCCATATCCTGGAAAACAGTGTCACTCCTAAGTGATTCCGACCACTTTTGCACCTCCAAAATCAGCATCTTATCTGCAAGTCCTGCTTAGAGCTGATTTTAAGCTGAGGATGCTGATCCAGGCACATCAGAAGTGTGGTGGAATCAAGGTAATCAAGGAGACAGAGCAAGAGCAGAGAATTAATTATGCTGCCAGAATATAGAGGGGCATTTGCAAGTGGGCTGGAAATGGCAAGGCAGAGCAAAAGCAGGTGATTTTTTGCTGACTCCAAGTATTTCAGTGTAGTAAAAATGAAAATTCACTACAAACATTGCAGAAAAAATAAAATCCCACATCTCTGAGTGAAAGCTGAACAGCAGATAAATCCATTGCTGGTAGTAACAAAGCAGCTCACTTCTATTCTGGTTTCCCAGGAATAAACACCCCACCAACATACTCTAAGATCAGGGAATTTACCTGTCAAGAAGTCAGAGTTTTCTCTGCACACCGAAGGCTTGCTGATAAATCCACTTTTCCCAAACATTTATCACCTGTGAAGCCATCTGTCTGTGAGGAAAGCACATGTTTTTGCCAAAAGAGAAAGTGTAAATATCACAATTTGTGTTTCAAAGACCAAACCACTCAAGCATGCATAATTTCAACTGTTATTAGCTTTAATTACATGTCAAGTAGCTGCTGTTATTAGTTTAAAGCTGTCTAGGAAGATGACAAAATAGCACAACAAGAGCAAATATATGACAAAAATCAGTGAAATAACCTGCCTCAGTGATAGAGTGGAACATCCCCTGGCACAGGAGCAGACAGGACAGGATTTACCACACCAGCTCTGACTGTCACAACCATCCCTGGCCAATTCTGGCATCTCCCTTCCACAGACATCCTGGAAGTCCCATAACAGAGTTAATTCATTGGCATCAACTGCAGTTCCAGCCACAAAACATCCAAGACTTTTTTTTTTTTCCCAGCTGTGCCAAGGGCAGCACAAGGGGTGCTCCCACCAATGGACAGATCCTCAAAATAAATTAATCCTTGTGGGAAAGAAAGGCAATGCCAGGAGTGAGGTGTGAGCATCAGTAAGGAAATTCTTTGAGCCCTATGAACATGAGAATCAAATATTATGACAAAGGTTTCTATTTCTTAATCACTATTTCACAAAGGGAAGAAAATCTTAAAAGGAGGAAGGTTCCATCCATACCCCAGTGGCAACAGGCACCCACATTCTTTGGGAATTAAAGTAGGGACACTCCTTCCAAGGCTTTCCTTCCCATTCTGAATTTGGTGCCTAAATCTGAGCACACTGGGCAGTAGAAGTGCTCTTTGGCTTTTTCTGTGTTTGTGTTTATTTGAAACACAACAGGAAACACAGGCAGCAAAGCCTCCTGCTGATTGCTTCGTTTAGTTTATGGCTTGCTGCTCAAAGGAGTGTGTAACATAATTAATTAATTAACTGCAAACGTTCTACAAACGGAATTGCTCCATGTTTATGTGAATTGCAAAATGTTTATGTGAATCTGTGAGTCACTGGTCCTCTCTGGTATCCTCAGAGGAGAATTTCCTGCAGGATCCAGAGCAGGGATGTAGAGAGCTCAGTTCTGAGCACAAGGCACAGNAACTCTGCCCAGCCTCTGCTCTGGGTCAGCCTTCACAAGGCATCACCACCAGCCCCAGCAGTCTCTGACCCTCCCAGGACCCCCTCCCTGGGGGTCAGAGAGTCTCCATTCCAGCCACTCCACCTGGGAGATGCTGGATCCCACCTCCTCTAGCAGCATCTCCACTGAAGTCTAGTGAAAAAAAACATTCTCAGGTAGTTTGGCAACACTTTGCAAAACCTGGAGAGGAGCAAGGCAGGAGCAGAGCAGCAGGTGGGGCCCACCTGGCATTGGCTGAAATGTGCAGGTAGCCCAAGGAAAAGAAAGTCTGAGTGTGAGGAATATGGGCCAAACCACACAGGGAGCCCAGGACTGACACGTTCAGGCTGAGATTTCTGGAAGAAATACATGTTTGATTTTGCACATAGCCTGCCTATCCTGTGCTTTCAGCTGAGGCTATTAATTTCTTATTTCATGCAAATTAAGCTTTCCAAGGAAAAGCTACAAGTCTCTAAACAATAAAAGCAGGTTTGTTTCCACTGGAGCCAATGCAGTTGTACCAGTTTATACTAAAAACAAACCCCGAAGTCAAAACCAAAAACACCCCAAACATTTTTGACCCTCTGAGTGCAGGAAATCTGCATTTCAGCTGCCCACATGAGTAGCAGTGAAGATACCAAGTGATACCATGAATGACAAGGTATTCCATTTACTAGGACTTGAAGTATTCAAGTATGAGACCTACCTCATCACACCAGAATCTGTGCAAAACCATGTGAAGTGAGGTGGAATTTCCGAAGTTTTCCAGTCTTGGAGTATCAGAGAATAGTAAATTTCCTCTCTTTAAGGGCAGCCTGTGCTGTTCCAGCCTCCTCCATGGCTGGGTTTCAGTACAGCAGCTTTGGCCATCTGGCTTCATTAGGACATCATCCCTAGCTTCTTTGTGATGGGCCAAAAATAGTAAAAGCAGTTTCCCTTTTGGTATTTATCAAGCTAACCGGTGGGTTGATTAAGGTTTAGTTTAGCTAATTAAGGAAGAAAACATCTTTGTAAGCTGCTGGGGCTTGATTTGCTTTCTGCTGCCTAAAACTTCTTCCTTGCTTTGGAACCTGTGTCTGCAAGGATCTGCTTGGGCCAAGCTGCACCAGAGTAAACCCTGAGGCAAACACCAAATGCTGCCACACTCCTGCAGTGCAGCAAGGGAGGAGCTCTAATTGATGATTAGATCATCTCCCTGATCAATGGATGGAGCTGAAACTTCATTACCTCTACGAGGAAAGAGCCAGCAGGATTTTGGACACTCCTGCAGACCCCTCTGAAGTTGTTCTTTATGGTTGTCTTGCCCAGGGAGCTTGGGCACATCTGTGCCCAGCTGGGCTCCATCCCACCCATGGAGCTCCCACCCTCAGACTCCCTGCCCAGGTTAAAGGAAAAAATGACTGCAGTGCATGAATGTTATGGTTTTGCATCACAGGAATGATGTTTTAAGAGAGGCTGTTGGTAGTTTCTTTTGTATCTAACAAAAAGAACTAATCAATGATAGTTTTAAGAGTTAGTAGTCTATTAAACCACTAAAAAGCTATACATGCCTCTGTGAAAAACACATGTTAAAGATGAAAAATCTTGAAAAAGCTCTCTTGTTCTTCTAGTCTAAAAACAAGTAAATAAGTAAGGATTTACTTATAATAAGTAAATACATTCTCAAAAATCTCAAAATTAACAAACCAAAATCACTACAACGGAGCAGCCGTGCTCAGCCAGCAGAGACCTAAAAGCTCCTTTTCCCACTCTGCAGGAACACCAGAATATTAAAATCCTTGGCCAAAAAGAGTAACCCACAGGCTCCCAAACCCAGGTTTGCAGTGATTGAGGATGATCTTGCATAGCTTAAGAATCACAAATACCTGCTTTAAACATTTCCTTGGAGGAAAACAACCTTCTCAAAGGTGATGAAAATCAAAAGCTTAACTTATATCCCAACAGCTGAAGAACAAAACACCCTTGTCAGGAGCAGGAGGTGGCTATTGTACCCTTTCCACATGAAGAAATCCACACCCCCCAGCATGGAGGGGAGCAATGGAGATGTGCTGAAGACACTTGGCTGAAACTGAAGAAATTTTGGTGAAACTGGCTCCAACACAGCCTTTCATGTGAACCCAGGCCAGTCAACCAACTTTTCTGTGTTTGAGATTACACTAACCTGCCTTTTCTTTCCTCCAGTTTTGTCCCTCTCCTCTGTTTAGGACACAAATTCCCCAGGACACTGAGTACTTCTTGCAAAGCCTGTGCAGAAGATGCTCAGTACAGTGGGGCCACAAATGTAACCAGTGACTTCAAAAGCAGTGTGACACAACACATTTCAGCTGCTAATGGTAAAAGCAAAGATATTAACTAGAGAGAGGCTTTAATCCTGTACAAAGCTGGTGCCCTGCAGCCAGATGCCCACAGCACCCACCCTCTGTGTTCCTGAGCAAGGAAGGGGCAGGACATGTCTCTGCAGCAGGACAGACCTCACCCTGTGCTTGTTACCCCCTCTGTGAGATGGCTCTGCCCTTCCTGAGCCAGGCTATGCAGCTGCCTCCAGAGTCATTGCAGCAAATATCCTTTATTTTTTTCCATTGAGTAATAAAGCAGCTTCTCTGCCCTGCTGTGAAAAGAATGGATCTCTCTGGATATGTGCTTATGGAAGAGCTGCACTGGCATATTTAGAGCTTCTCTGACTGGTCAGGTAAATCCATCAGTGACATGTAAAAATGCTGCCCAAAGGGATCAGTTTGCAGGAAAGGCATAAGTCAGGAAAGCGAGCTGCTCAGATGACCCAGGATTAGTTAAGTGCAGTTGTTTCCCCTTAGAGAAGCTGCTGATTTTGCAGCTTTGGGAGCTTGAGTTATGCACAGCACTTCCCAGAGCTGCACTGACACCCGGTGCAGCAGCCCACAGCCCATCCAGCAAGCTGCACCTGAAAACTGGCTTTGTAGGGTTAAAAAACTGCAGAAATTGTCTTTTCTGAGGCTTCTCCACAAAAGCCTGTGAGCTCCTGGGTGTGCTGTGCTGAAGCTCAGCAGATGGCAAAATACCTGGGAACCTCAGAGCCACCAAATCTCCCCACACACCTGAGAAACAGAGCAACAAGTTGGTGTGCACAGAGAGGAAAAGTTTTGCAGCTTGGGGTAACAGTCTGCCAGACCAGGATGGAGAAGAGCTGTGGATGTGTCCCCTGGGGGTTGGCAAACTCCTCCAGAATAGCTTCTCTCTCAAACTGCTTAGCTGCAAGCAGGAGGAGCTGTGTGGCAGGGCGTCCCCTCTGCCTCTCCTGAGGGAAGGTGAGCTCCATCTCCAGGTTTGGGCCTTGAATCAGTACTGCTGCATTCCTCTTGACAAAGAAAAGCTCAAAAAAAGGTTTGCTTTCCATCCTGAAGTCCTTTGAGAGATCAATGCATGAAACAACAGTATGCCCCATACCTCTTGAATCTTCTCTTTGGCATAAACAGACACGCAGCTCTGTGTTTTTCTTATTTCTGAGCGAAATAATTTCCAAGAAGAGAAAGGATCTGCCAGGTTGATTGGGAAAGGGAGCAAGAAACATCTGGGTGCAAGCAGGGAGACCTCAGAGCTCTGCCCATGAGCTGAAATCATCTGCCTGGCAAAGTGCATGACAGCTTCATCCCCCAGAGATTGGGCTTCTCCTGGCTGTGGGGCCTGGCTGAGGCTGAGGAAAAGCCTGCGCTGGGAGGCAAGCTGAAATGGGAATGCTGCTGAAATGGGAATGCTGCTGTTAAAATGGGAATGCTGCTGAAATGGGAGTGCTGCTGAAATGGGAACACTGTGAAATGGGAATGCTGCTGTTAAAATGGGAATGCTGCTGAAATGGGAATGCTGCTGAAATGGGAACAGTGCTGAAATGGGAATGCTGCTGAAATGGGAACAGTGCTGAAATGAAAACACTGCTCAGCCCTCTGCTGCTCCCGACAGTGCTGAGTTATCCTTGGCACATCTCCCCCGAGCTGCAGTGATGTTTATAGGGGTGCTCTTTTAAATGGAAGAAAAATAGACCCCAGCTGAATTAAATGGCAGACATTTCTTTAGAGTGAAGTTTGGCAGGGGATGTGGAACAGGATTCTTCTGGCACCATCCAAGGCAGCTCCACTCTTGAGGAGGTTTCTCTGTCTCCATTCCATTTATTTATGTACTTCTGGTGAATGTGTAGTTCTTGTTTAGGGCTTGGCATGGCATAGGGTGAAAGGGCTCACAGTGCCCACTGAGGGGGAATCCAAAACTGTCTGTGGACAGCAGAGTAACCACATGGGAGAGCAGATGCAGAGCTGTGGGCATATGAGTGTGATCATGTCAGCATGGAAGTGTTTGCAAGAACAACTGGAAGGTCTTTTTGTGCTTGACAGAGGCATATGAGTGGGGTGTTCATGGCTGTGCATGTGAGCAAGAGCACCATATTCCTCCTAAGCCACTATGTTAACATTCCTGGGGGATCAGCCACAGAGATAACAGAGCTGTTTTTCAGTCCTGGAAAGGGTAAGTGTATTCTTTGGGTAAAAGGTCACTGGAGACATTCAAAACCCACCAGCCCTGACTTTCTTTCCAGTCTATTCACTCATAGAATTTTCCAAGACTTTCCCAGAGATCTGTATCACATCTGCTTAGCATCACCTCCACACCTCTAAGCACCTCCTGTGCCAAACAAGCTCAGCCAAGCCAGGGGAACACAAGAGTCTGGTAATAACAGCACCTAAAACCCCCACAGGGAGGAACAATTTGCTCTTCATCACCCCTGAAACAGAAAGATGTATTGGGCTACAGCAGATTTCTATTTTCTCTGCACCCATTTGTTTGGAAAAACCTCAACAGCAGCAGTTTGTCAGGAGGACATTCCAACCAGCAAACCCAGCTCAAGCAAGAAGGGGACAAGGCCTGGGTTCTGCACACACAGGGGGGAATGCAGCACTTGCAAGCACTTTATTGTACCTATAATGCACAAATGGATGTAAAGACTGCCCAGGGACAGATCCAATGGGGCCCAGAAGCTCAGTCCCTCAACAGCCAGAGACCCCATCCCAGCTCCAAGCAGGTGACCTCGGTGTCCATCCCTTCCTACAACCCCCACATGTCTCTCCATCCTGGGGGGATTTCCCTCTCAGTAGGGGTTAGACCTAATGGGAGTCCCCACACAGAGCTCTGGGCTAGATCTGCATCACATCAGAGCATCAACACATCCGAGCCTTCCACTTGATTCATAATTTTGTGGATAGCACAGAAGTCTCAGAAGATGTGGCTGGCTCTGCAGACCAGCATTGCAGGAGCTCCCACACCCTCTGTAACTGGTGGGGCCTGAATGCTGTTAGTCACTGTGTGACAGCAGCAGAAAATCAGTGTAATTGGCATTGTAAGGCATGTGGTTATCCTGCAGAGAATTGCACCTTGCTGAACCAAACCACAATCAAAGAGCTTCACATAACTCTGCAGCTGAGTGGTCTGAGGCCCTACAGCAAATCACAGTTATTTGAAGTTCTATAAATATGGCAGCAGTTCAAAGGCTGCTGCAGATGGGCACGAGCACCCTGCTGACCTCTGCTGCTCCCGTGGGACTGAGCACTGCTGCCTCCAGCCCTTTCCCACCTTCTGCATCACATGGACACATCTCTCAGAGCCCCACTACAACAGGGGGTGAAATTAATGCTGCCCAATTCTGGCACAGATACCAGCAGGGAAAGCAGGAGACAGCACACAGGAGGGAGCAAAAATTGCTTTTTTCCTTTTTCTTCTCCCCTGTCCTGACTACTGGTGTTTTCTGTTAGCACCCCCAAGGCATTCAGCACATGAGAAATTAAAGAAGATGCTATGGGGAGAAACAGCAGGTGTGTACATGGGTGGGAAAGCTTTCAAATAAGCACTTTAAATCAATTATTAGATAACAATGTTGTATCCGAAGCTACTTAGATAATGGTATATTAATAGCTGGCAGGACTGACGGAGTCTTTTCTGCTCACACAGGCACAACAGAAATATTTGCTTTATCTCATAGCCATGATGGGTGCAAAACACATTTCTCTGAGGATTTTGACTCTCCCCCAAACCATTTTGAAAATGCAGAGATCTGTTTGTCCCATTATACACCCAGCTCCTCCCTCTTTCTCAGTCTGGGCAAAAATTCTGGGTACATCACCACAAATGTGCTTCTTTATTTGCAGTCCCACACACATTCACTCACCTGCCTAATTCCCAGCCCTTTGCTCTTCTCATCAAACCAAGGTATTTACCTGCACAAGTTTGCCTCAAAGGATAGCAGAAAGAACTACCTCATGCTCAAGATATGGAAGCGCATCCCAAGTCTGAGAAGTCAACCTCTAATTTTACAAACTGCAAGATAATTCCAATTTTTTTCAGCGTTGCCCAAAGGAAAAATAAGGAATTGGTTCCCACTTCCTTGGGCAGCTGCATTGACATGAAGAGTGACCTTAAAAATGATCACCAATCAGTGAAATTCTGATAATCACTTTGAGGAAAGCCTTCCTGCAGGGCTGGGGCTGTGACAGCAGGCTCAGATACCCACCAAAGCACTGGACTAGACATAGGTGGAATGAAGTCCTCCCTGGTGCCAGCAGGACCAGCTGGCAGGACACTGGGATGAGGAAAGCATCTAGGTCCTGCCTTTTTTGAGGCCTGAGGAGCAAATGACCATTTCAAGGCATAGTGTCAAGAGATGGATAGCAAATGCTTTGGCTCTTGGTGCTACTACAGCAATGACAAGAAATGAAGTGGACAGATGTTTAGAAATCAAGACCATACACATCAGGCAAGACAGGAATCTGTATCCTTCCCTAGAGGCGGGGATGTTATCATCACTGATTTATTAGCTAGGAGTCATCCTGCAATACCACATTTCACAGAAACATTACCTTGGCATCCAATATGGGGTCTTTTCAGAAGGGCTTGGTAGTGTAAACTTTCTCACAAGTGGACACTTTTCCACCTTATGAAGTCACCGGGGTTTTTAATTTCTCTCTCTGTCCAAGAGAGAGCACAGACTGAAATCCCTGTGAGAAGGAGGGCTTGGCCCAGCACTGAGACTGGGAGGAACCCATACTCACACAGTGCCTGCTCTGGAGAGGGCTCATGGTTTCATCTCCCACAAGCACTAAAATTTATTCCAGGCTTTTGTTTTCTTTCTTTTTTTTTTTTTTCCTCTTTTTCATCTAAGTAATCCTAAGTCTCTGATGGGACTCTGCATTTTGTTTATTCCAATCAGCAGCAGCTCTAGTGGCTTTTGGACTGCAAAAAGCAGAGTGAAAAAGCAGAGTGGTGGGAGAGAGGACACACAGATGTTTTAGTGCCAGCACTGATGTCATGCTGAATGGACATTTGAAAGAATTTAATGCCTCGGTATCATTTGCTCCCAGAAGCAGAAGCTATCCAAAACACTCCAGCATGATTTGCATCCAGGAATTCTGATCTCTACGTGCCCAACAAGGAGAACAAACTCTGGTTTGTATCTCACGTTGCAGGGTCAGGATGGTTAAAGCTCCCATGACTTCTGGTGTCCAGCTGTTTCATGGCAGTTTGAAAATCATCTTTTCTGGCTCCAGTGTGGCAGTCCCCCTCCCCATGAGGTGACCTGAATCGAGGGGCAGGACCCCATGGGATGACACTGAATGGGACCCTCTGTGTCTCTGCAGAGGTTTGGGCTCACTCAGGTTCCCTCCTTCCCCAGGGACATGGTCTGCTGGCACTGAGGTGCTGGCAAGACTGAGCTCCCCAGTAAAGGGCAGGGATGAGCTACAGGCCCAGCAGAAAATGAGAATATCAGAAGGCAGAAGCAAGTGGCACTGGGAGAAGCTGTCCCTACCTCATCTTCATTGGTCAGACCTCACCCCAGCAGAATTAGGGATATGCTGCAGAGATCAGGGATGGAGCCAGGCGTCCCTTGGGCAGCAGGGACCTGATTACAACAGTCCTGAGCCCCCTCAGTGTCATGGCCCAGCCCCGGCCCGTGCAGTGCCCAGTGCAGCTGGACAGGAGCAGTGTGAGCACAGAGAGCCCCCATGTTCCTGCTGTGGGCAGNCCAGCCTTCCCAAGGCATCACAGGAAGCTCAGCATGGCCAGGAGCTGTGGCCTGGAGTGCTGCCCACACCATGGGGGCACACAGGCACCAGGCTGCCCTGGCACAAACCACTGCCAGCATTGCTGGTGCCAGCAGGATGCCACACTGCAGAGCCTGGCATGGCTTTTCTCCACCATAAGAGCTGGTTTTAATTGATGGAGTAGGACCACTGACAGGGCTGGGAGTGCTGGGAGAGAGTATCCTGCAGGATAAGAGCACTCCTGTGGCTGTGCTCACACAGCCAGAGAGAAATTTTAGAGATAATAAGTGAGTTTCTGAAGAAGAAATGTAAACAACAGTTAAGTTTAGAGACAGTGTCCTTGGAACTGCGTTAGCTGAAGCCACCAACGGAGTCAGATAAATTACCATAAGACCAATCAGCTAATAGCAACTATCAGTATTATAAAAGTAGTGTGTTTCAAATAAACTCTCTCCTCATATTGTCACAGTTGGCTGGTGAGTTTCTGTCTCGCTCTCTAGCTCGACTGCAACACACTCCTACTCCTGCTATTCCTCAGCTTCACCAGTGCATAAGCCTTGTTATTCTCAGCAGGTAAAACTCAGCCTGTGCTGACAGCAGGCAAAAGGCATCTGAATCACAGCCTGCAAATGGAGCAAATTAAACCTGGAGCAAAGGGCTCTGCACCATTCTGTGACTTGTCCTGGGATATTCAACAGGCACACACCTCATACCAGGTTTCCTAAAAGCATGTGCCACTGGTCTCAGTCTAGTGCCACAGGTTTGGAATAGGTAAATTGCTAAAGTCATAAATCTGAAGAGGGAACGGGGAAAATTATGTGGCCAAAACCAAAACTGGTTTTGGGTTTGAGACTGTATGAATGAGACTGTACTCATTGAATGAGAGTGTACTGGGGAAACCTTTGGTAGGAAGACAGGGATCCATATCCTATGGCTGCCCCAGCCAAACTCAGACATTTTGTCATTCCAAAGTAATTCCCTCCATGTACGTGAAGCACTTGGAAAGCACACACACCATCCCCTAAGCTACAGTACATAAATACAACCAGGAGCATCTATATTCCTTTATCCAGTATTTATTTATTACCCAGGTATTTATTTATTTTAAAATCAGCTTTTCCTCTGTTGGTCCCAATTGAAACAGATCAAACAGTTTCATAGGAATGAGTAACTCTGGAGATAACCCAAACATAAAGGGAAATCAGCAGCTGTATTTCTCACTATAATCTTAGCTGCCTGGCTGTAGGATTAGCTTCCTTGGGATAGATGAAAGGAATTGTACTTTATGCTGAAGCACTGAAGCCACAGGTACACTTTTCCCTCTCATGGCCTTCTCTAAATCAGTAGTTCTGCACTACAGAACAAAAGCCAAAAACTCATTAAACTACCAGCATAATATATTTGCCCCACATCACCTTTTAGCCCTCACTTAATGAGTATGGGGAAGAACAAAAGGGCAAATATGGGAGCAGTCTGCAGGCACCACTATGGATACAGCAATTGCCTTCATGCTCTGGGCAGCTGAAGTATTAACAGTGTATCAGAAGTGACAAGTTCCAAGGATTCCTGCAATGGAGATGTCCTCATTTGCCTTGATAAAACAGACCATGAAAGTACCTGTCATGATGCCATTAACTGGTTCCTGAGCCTGATTGTGCATCCTGTGACATGGCTTCTTTGCATCTCCTTGTACAGAGATGCTTTACACTCCTTTGATGCCCACATAACTATTCAGCAAGTGCAAGGTGCCCAGAGCCATGTCTCAGAGTGAAGCAAAGACATTAATTTCTTATATTTTCCTTCTTCTCCTCTCATGATTTAAAAAGAACCCATTATCATTTACTCAACTGGATTCATTTCCAACAGGTATTTCTTCAGAGGATGCTCTGATTTTTGCCACTCAGTTTGGATTGGACACCAGTGTCAGATGAGATTTCAACAGACTCACAGACCTGGATTTCTGATGCAAATTTTCACACTTGCAAATTGGTACATTTGCTTCCTGCAAGTCACTCACAGTGACTTTTCCCAAAGGCATTCCTGACAGCAAAGGCATTAGGTATTTGGGATTTCACCACAAACAAGGGTACAAAAATCAGCAGAAGCAAAAGCAACATTTAATTTTACAAATATTTACCAAAAAAAACCCCAGCACCCAGACCCTGTGGCAACCATCCCACAGAAATTATACTGCCTGTCTAATTTAGAAAGCCTGAATTAAAGGAAATCATCAGTATTCTTTGGGGGAAACTAAATTTACCTTGAGTAAAACCTAGCTTATGCAACCAGCCACCAAAAGCCCTGCCAAACTCCAAGGCAGGCCTTAAGGATAAATTTTGCCAGCTGTAGCCTACGGAAGTCTGTGTTTAATAAAAGCTGACCCATCAGTAAGTCCCTGGCAGCAGCCTGAAGGGAGAGCATGGCAGGTTTTGAAAGGCACCAGGCTGAGGGAGCTCACAGATTTACTCATCACAGATGACAGTGAGAAACCTCTCAAAGGGAAGTCTGAGAAAATTGGTGTATGTAATTACAGAGATTTATGTCTGTTACAGTTCCAGAAGTTTCACTGTGTCCTGGGGATCTCGGCACACAGGAGTCAAAAAAAGAGAAATGTAACGTCTTTGGATGGAGATTGTAGGATCAACAGCCACAGGGTAAATAAAGTGTTTGCTTAGGGTGGAGCACAGCACTCTCTCCTTTGGAGGAGAAGACTGAGGTGGCAGAAGAGGCTCACTGCAGCAAACCACCCTGGTGAGCAGGAAAACCATCCGAGCTGGGAGCCAGCAGCCACATTTTGATTTATTTCCATGGGGCAGAGAGAAGCACCCCATTATCAAAGGCACTGGGTGTGCCAGGACTCCTCATTAGCAGTGCACAGTTGTGTGGTCAGCCTCGACGATTTTCAGGGCTGGAATGGACTAAAGTCAGAGTGTTGAGGTCTCATTTAGGGGTAGGGTGTCTAGAGTAAACACCTACAGCTCTGAACCACGAGAGTGTTTGCCACAGCCCTGAATTTCCCCAGTGTGGTATAACAGTAAATTCATCACTTAAATAGCACCCTGGCTGAGATTTCAATGAACCAAAAATATGAAAAATAAATGTCCAAGGCCATCTATGTTTGTTTTTCAGTGTACATACAAGGCAGAAATAATGACTCCACAGAGATGGAAATCAAGGACTTTTAAAACCAGATTTGTCATTGCCCTATCAAGCTTACAACAGGACATTGTGCCACCAGCTCCAACAGTTTTCTATGAAGTCTCAGATGTAAAGTGATTTTTTTAAACACTCTGGTTCCTGAAATCCCTGAATTGTTGGAAAAGATCGCCTTACTTTAATATACTAAATATACTAAATTACTAAAAAATACATACAGTTAAGTTTCTAGCCCCTCAGATTAGCTCACAGGTGTGACAAGGAAGATCAAGAGAAACCCAGGTCTATTTTTTCATACTGTCCTGTGCTACTTCAGTCCCAGCTGGAATTCTGGCTCAGCTCAAGGCTGATGCTCCTGCTACCCAGCACCCATGGATTCACTGCCCTGACCTGGCACATCCATCCTGGGAAAGTCACGTGCCAAAGACAAGGGCAGGATAAAGACAGTGAAGAACAAACTAAAAAGGCTTTTTGGGGTCTTCCTGATCCAGCATTTCCTCAGACAGAATCTCTGGAGAAAGGACCACCATAAAGGACACAAACCAAAACCTTGGGATGGGAGGCTCGCAGGCAGCAAGGAATTTGGAAAGTTGGCTTTTGGCTGCACTTTTATGTTGATGACAACATACTGGATGAATAACTTTGGATGAATAACACTTTGAATTTAATGCCTGAGCTCCTGGCCAGGGCAGCAGCCCCTTCCCAGGACAGGAAGGCTCGCTCTGGCCACGGACCCTGCTCACTGAGGCAGAGGACAGAAAGGCTTCACGTCAGCACAGTGCTGAGGTTTTCTCTGACTGGAAACGTTCCTTCTGTTATTCTGAACAGTCTGTCCACACTTCACAGCATAAACTGCTTTAGAAATTACAGCCTGGAATGTAAACCCAGGCCGGGCTGGCTGCGTGCCCTGGCTGCTCCTCCAGGCCTCTCTGCCAAAGGGTGTCTGGTGTCAGCAAGAGGGACAGAAGCATAAAAAAGCAAACACCTGGCTCCAGCAGCCATCCTCCCTACTAACCAGCACTGTTTGCTTTGTGCCACAAGAGAGGGGAGAATAGAAGCCACATTTTGGACTGCTGACAGCCAAAACCAGCATATGGACAAAACATGTCCTCCAGCAATTACACTCCCCTCAGGTTTCCATCCACATCTGGATTTTGCCCCAATACCATAGAACTGAGCCTCTTGAAATGGCTCCTTGATCCGCCACCATTGGTGTGGAAAGCAGTCAAGGAGTTTTTTGGGTGAGAAATGCTCAGAACTGCCCCTCTGACTGGTTTGGGGAAGGCTCCCCAGCAGCTGAGGGCAGGGCAGGGCATGGGCCATGAGTGTGCCTGCCCTGGTCCCAGCAGCAGGAACCAGCAGGATATGTGTCAATCCATCCCAAACACAGCCAGAGCTTGGCATGCAGCCAAGGGGAGCAGTCTGGTCCTAGGTCCAGATGTTGCCAGATAAGATAAACAGCTTTGCACTGCAGCAATCAGACTGTTCCTTCCCTCTGTTAACCCCTAACTTATCAAGAGGGCTAAAGCTCACACACATTAATGAGGTTCAGACAGAGTGATCCACCCCATATTAAAGCAAAAACCCGCAAAGCACAGCCCAACTAAATCATGCCAAAGGGTTGCATTCCTCAGCCCCTGTGATGGCTCCTGTTTTATCAACACAGCAGTCAGAAAAGGGTTTCTGGCCCCAGATGATGTGCAATAATTGTATCTTAACAGCAGGACTTGAAGGACACATGTTCTCCATTACTCCTGTTTCTCATGTTAAACTCTCTACCACCATCTTTAAGACCAAAGAGGGCTTACAGGGCAAAAGCCAAATATGTTAAGAAGGTCTCATCATGTGAAATTGCATCTTAGACACCAAAGAGAACAAATGAGAAACTGGGTGAAGGCAGAAGCCAGAGTGATGAAGCTAATGCTGGAACTCTTTATCTCACAGAAAAATGGCTGGGTAGCTGCTCATTTGATGTGCAGCAATTAAAGACTAATTTACACAGTGCCACTTAGTGACAAGTATAATTATGTCCTACTCAGGGTACATATCAGATAATAATTGCCTCCAGCTGAGCTGGAGGCTGTAACCCACTAAAAGGGACTTTAATGATGTGACCAAAGATGGATTTCAGCTGTAAAGTTTGTGACTGACCAGAAGAGCACAGGGGCTGCTCACAGCTTTTTTAGGAAAACTGCAATAGAAGCTTGATCTCCTCTATATAAATAATTGCACTTATCTATGTGTAGATATATAACAAAGATAAGAAGGTACAAAACAAAGTAGATTTCTAGGGCAGATCATACAGGAATGTGTTTAATTCACAGGGCTCTGGTGCCAAAAGCTTTTAAAAATGTCCTCTGCAGTGTCTTATCTGGCTGTGGTCTCTCCAGAAGACATCAACTACCACTCCCAGGATGCTGCTGAAATTAACTTTTAATATCCCTCACCAAAATAAAACCCCAAAGCACACAAACAAGCCTGGCTTGTAACACTTGCATAAAAAATGAAGTCTCATCTTAAATTGTGGACAGACTCAAGGTCTTCCACAGAGCAGAAGTGCTCAGCTGCACAATGGGGAAGAGATGTTCAGCATGGTTGTGGCTCTGGATGTGTCACCAAACCTCCTCAAGGAGAAGGAGGAATTACAAAACACAATGGTGCTTGTGAGCATGTACTCCGTATTTTTCTCCCCAGACTCCTTTGGTCTTCCCAGTGCCCAGCTGCAAAGGGAAAGGGGCTGGGGTGAGGCTGTGGGAGCAGAGGTGGCATTAGGGCAGCATCACTAAAAGCCAAGTTGATTTCAGAAGACTTTGGGATGCTGTGGCTCCACACCAAGAATCCAGCTATACTTGCCATAACCATATTGATAAATTCCCATGATTTGGGGTGTACTTCAGCTGGCAGCTGTGTTGCACTGAGCAGCAAGGAGCACAAAAATAAAGCAGGACAACAGCACAGGTCATAAAAACTGAGCTCAGTAATAATTTGTGCAGTAAAGTAAGGCTTAGGGCTTCTCAGAGATTTTATCAGCCTGTTCAGGGGAACAGGATTAGTAGTAAAGGTAATTTTGATTAACTGCCATAACATGACTCAAATGTGCAAGTGTAGAAATGCATCAGAGTGGGATGTCAGCTCAATGGAACAATCAAATTTACTTTAAATGAATGCTCAGGGCATTTTCTCACACGTATTTGTCTTCCTCCTCCTCCTCCTCTGACGTGACAAGAGATAATGAGCCAAATTTTATCTCTGGTTTCTAACTGGAAAAGGATTCTCAAACAAATTCATTGCACAGGTGAGGTGGCTCAAGAGTTTACCCTGAGTAGTTACACCCGCTCTCACTCTCACCATGACCACCCCACAGAGGAGACACAGAGGGGCTGCAACTCCCCATGGCTGCCCCCTGAGCAGGGTCCCAGTCCAGGACAGCCTGGGAGTCCCCCATTCCTCACCCTGCTGGGTGACAGCTCCTGGCTCTGCAAGCAGGGCCTGGCTCAGCCAGAGCAGCCAGAACCTCTGGGCCAGCCCCTGGTCCTTCACAACACCCAGATGCCACAGCAAGCCTTGGGAAACTCCCTCAGGGTGCAGTGGGTACCAAGACCTGAGGTTTCACCTGGCACTTCACTTGTCCTTGTTAGTAAGGGTCTGCTGAGCTTAGCCTGAGGTGAGGGATTCCTGTGTGATGATCACCATGACTTTGGGAGGAGGCCAATGTCTGTGATCATTAGACCAAAACTGGCTTAGCAAGGCTGGGTATAATGTCCTGTGACCCTTTGTGCACTGTTCCCACTGTAAAAATAACTTCACGTGGGCTCATACTTCCAGGCAGGAGCAAGGGTAGCACACACAGCCCAGACAGTCCTGTCCCCAAGCTCAGCAGGGATGAACACCCTGTTCCTGCTGTTCCCCACCCTATCTGCTCTCCCTGCTTCCCTCACCCATTGGATTCTCTCTCAGCTATTGGGAGATAATGTAATGATTTGACCAGTGGCAAATCATTTATTGGGTGTACCTACAGGCACTTTAGTTGGTCCTACAAGACTTGAAATGCCTCCTAAGATAGTGATGGCCCAGATTATCTTTTTACCTTATATAAATGAATTTAAAACTATTTCAGATGGATAGAAAATTCTCTGCTTGCAAATGAATGTGCTTCTATCACAGAGAAACCTGAAAATATTCTCTAACATTAAAAATCCTCTCTTCTGAATAACACAGACCTGGCTGTTTTAGAGCTATGCAGCTTCCCAGGCCATCTCTGGCTGGTGTCCCCTGACACAGCCCCAACAGCCAGCCCCCAGCCCTCCTGCTCC
>VXAX01004450.1:25984-70003 GCA_013399835.1 Leptocoma aspasia | reverse complement strand
TCTCTCTCTCTCTGTGTGTGTGTCTCTGCGTGTGTGTGTGTGAGCGCGTGTGCGTGTGTCTCCCTCCCTGCTTGTGTGTGTGTTGCACCAGCAAAGCAGATCAGAGAGAGAGAGAGAGAGAGACAAGAATTACATCTCAAATGAGTCATAACTCATGACCGTATGAGGGAATGCACAGCTTTTACAGTAGGCTGTTTGACTCAATGCTAGGCGGACCATTTCCTCCTAAAAGTACTTTAATTTGACACTAGAACTTCTTTTCACGCGAAATCCTACCCTTCTCCTGCCATCATTTTCTTCCCCCCAAAGTGCACTCCAGCAAAGTGATAAGAGGAGAAGGAAACATGGCTCTCCCCTGTCCTTTTGGGGTAAAGCTCAGCACGGATACCTCCCCCTCCCCCTAACAACGAGGAGTGTAATTATAAACCTCTGTCACCTTTTTAGTCAGTTTGACAATATTCAGGGTTTCCCCTGCCCCTTAGTTAAACAAAGCTTCAGAGTGTCATTTTTTTTTCCTTCCCAGAAAAGAAACAGAAATCAAAACTACCGCTGTCAGAGTTTTCAGCCTTTCAGTTGGGTTTTGGGTTTTTGTTTTTAAGGAAAAACAAAATAAATAAAAGCAACTTGTAAACTTTTAGACCTACTGTGTGTGCCTGTGTGCCCGGGCTGGGCAGGAGGCTCTATCTGTCAAAGGGAGAGAGGGGCAGGAGCGTTTGGTTTGCTGCAAGAACGCTCCTGAAACTCAGTCCATCTCGAAGAAGATGCTGTAGCTTTAAAGATGCTTTGACTTGAGGATTAGTTTAAACAGGGGGCTATAAAAGATGTAACAGATGCAAACTGTAAAACAAGGGCAATTAACCCTTGCTCTCCTGAGCAGGATGCCCTCTCGCCTTAGCATCTATTGTCTTCTCCTGCACTGGGGTTTTTACATAAAACCTAAAAAATTATTACCTGACTCAACAATTTCAATATTTATATATATGTATTTTAAGCAGAGTGAGATTTTTTCCCCCTTTTCCTCTTTCCCCTCCCTTGTGTCTTTTTACATTGCTGGAGCTTCACACCAGGACTGAGCAGTGAAGTATGCTGCTGTTGGGTCTTTTTATTCTGCCTGAACTCTCTCCTCAGACGTTTACTGTTATAAAACCTGCTTGGCTATAAATAAAAAATAATAAATCTCCAAGCAGGTAAGAGGATGGGAAGATTGAGAGAGTGTGTGTGGGGTCAGCGTGTTTACTCACACTCTTCTGCCTGGGATTCCGCCTGGACAGAGGGAATGGGTGGCTCTGTGGATGAATGTGGCTGAGCAAAGAAGAGGCTGAGAAATGCGCTAGAAACTTTAGTATTTGCCAGTTATTCCCGAGGCTGGGGTGGGCAATGGTGGCATCACCGCGGCAGATCTGCCAGGAGAGGAGATACAGCGGGGAGGCAGGACAGGCTCCGAGGCGAGCCTGCCTCGGCAATTGGCGTTTTAATGCAAAAGGACCAATGGTGAATTGTTTTAAATGCATTTCGCTCCCTTCCCTACTCTCCAGCCTCCCGTAAAAAGTTGTCAATAATTTTAAACCTGCAAATTTCGAGAACACTTTTCTTCCCAGAGGACCGGCAAGCTTTTAAAAATATGTATTAATTTTAATTTTTTTTTTTCCTTTTGGTAAACGACTTTTAAGTTCCAGTTTGTACTTTCACTTCTTGCTTTAGGCTCCCAGAAGCTAAGGTGTTACTTCACCCAGCTTCACAAAATAAAATATAGAAATGAAACCAACTATGCAGACAAAACAGCAAAACTTTCTGTTTGGGGAAACACATCCTTTGCCGGGGAGCCCTGCCCGGGGCTGGAGCTCCAGCGGTGCCCGGCCGGGCTGGCTCTGCATGCTCAGGGCATGCAAAGCATTAACAGGTACCTGCAAACTTTCAGAGCTCAGATGTAAAACCAGAAATAAAAAGAGCAGGAGGTGGGTGGGGGGATGTTTCAGGGTGGTTTTTTTTTTTCCTTTTTTTTGCAGGAGGACGAAGTCCTTTCCTAACACTAAAACTTTTGCTGCTGCGTTTTAAAAGGCACCTCCCGTACCTGGCTGACAGGTAAGGGGAGCAGGGGTGGTGGTGGCACAACCTCGAGCACCCCGAAACTGCTCATCCTTTCCTGGAGCGGTGCTGGAGTGACTTCAGGTTTAGGTTCAAAAGATTGAAAAAAATTAAAAAAAAAAATTCGCCCCAAGTATAAACAATCCAGAAAAATTAAAATACTCTCGAAATGAAATAACCCCGCTGATGCGTGAGATGGTGTGAGAAAAAAAAAGAGAAGAGAAGAGGAGAAAAAAAAAGGAGAGAAAATGGAATTAAATTCCGAACCTACCTGCGAAGTCTTGCTTGTAGTTTTGGCCAGAAATGGTGAGAAGAAAAAGCATGAAGAAGCCGCGAAGTGGAGGAGAAAAGGTGAAGGGAGATGCAGCTCCTGGAGAAATTGTAAAAAGCCTTGCAAAGAGTTGTCGGAGGGTCCGTTATTCCTGCTGGGCAGGTTAGGACTGATCTCTTTCTGCCACTCCAGGAAACACAAACCTGGGGACGGACTGACGTGTTACGCCTCTTCTAATGACATTTTTTTCTTTTTCTTTTCTGTACGAGCGAGAGGAGAGACCCTGCAACACACGCCACCTATCTTTGTGGGGAGGGATAATTGGAGAGCACCAAACGTGAGCATCATGTGGAAACGTGATCGCCAAGTTTCTCTCTGGGAAAGGATCTGGGATAGATTATACCTTGAAGTCTCCGCGAACNCCCCGGCGGGGTCCCCCCGCTGGCCCGTCCACCCGCCGAGCCGGCCAGGGCCGCATCCTGCCCCGCACGGTCCCGCGGCCAGCCCCGCTCCGGGCTCTCGCCCCTTGCGGTGGGGAAAACTTACCCTAACATAAAGCCTAGAAACTAAACTCTGTTCGGGTACTGCAAATAAGCTCCTGGCATGTTTTGGTGCGGTTTTATTTTTATCCTTCACGCGTTTCTTTTGGGGCTTTTTTTTTTTTTTCCCCTCCCTTTCATTTCAGCACTCATCCAGGTTATTTGAATAGTCAGCTAAATCTGATGAAAAAAAAATCAACCAAACGTGCTGAGATCTTACAGTCTATCTGTTTTGTTCACAGATACGGATCGGGGTGAGATGGGCTCTTTTCCTGGCTCTGCTCTTTCTTGGAAGTAGCTGGATGAGCAGAGACACAGCGTGGACGAGTAACGCGTGGGGCTGAACTTCAGGGAGGTTACAAGTTTTTCACTTTTTTCAAGTATTAAAATTAAAATAAAATTACATATAGAAAAAAAAAAGAAGGGAAAGAAAAAAAAAAAAAGAAGCCTAGACTCCACCTTTGCACTGAAGGGATTGGTTATGCAAATATGGAAGGGGTTTCCTGGCAAATACAGCTTTCTACTGTATGGTTAATTAAATCATCACTCAAAAGCCTTCCAATGTGACGCTTCTGTCGTAATCCAATCAGGTTACGTAGGTCCTAAACAAGAAAGATATTTTCCACATCTGGAAGTCAGCAATTTAGCAAGTACTGCACATTATTAACCAATTCAGAGCCCACTTCCCAAGGGGATAGCTTTTTCTTTTTTTTTGAAGTTTAAGTGTTCTTAACCAACGCTCTGCCGGTTTGTTAATCAAAAAGCCGGTTTACACCGCACGTAATCGAGAAGTAATATCGAAGTAAGTAAAGGCAGACGGAGCCGGGGATGCTGAGCGAAGGCGTTCGGCTGCAGAGGGGGCAGATCCGGCTGAGGCTCCAGCCGCTCATGCCCAGCTCCCAGCACAGCCCACAGCCGTTCCTTCCTCCTGAAGGAGCTCGAAATAGTCTCACTGCAAAGAGAAACTTCGCGTCTTACCCACTCGCGCGGTCCTTTCCCAAGGTAAACGTGGGGCTGCCCAAAGGGCTGCGTTAAAGAGCTGCGGAACAATTTCCCTGCTCTGACAAGAGTTCAGCCTATTCCAGCACTTTATTTTTTTTCCTTCTCCCCCTCCCGAAGAGAACAGAAACAAATGGCACGCTGATCCCACACTGCACTTTTACTTACATTAAGCTTAGATAAACTGCTCTTGAACTGTGCATTGAACGTGTGCCTAAAGCAAGAAGTGGAGGGCGAGCAATAGCGATGGGATCGCGCTCCAAAATGGTCCTGCTCAGGGAACACCTTCCTGACGGTTCAGCAGCGCAAAGCAAGGCAGGCACCCCCCCCTCGCCCCCCTCGCCCCCCCGCAGGGTGTCTTTGCAGCTCATCAGAGCCACCGAGATCTGCCCGGGATTTTATTTTGGTCATCTCTTAGACGGGAGTGGGTGCCCCTGTGAGATGCGGGGGAGGCAGCGCACGGCGGGGCTCCGGGTAGGGGCATCCAAATGTTCTCCCGGGCTGGGAAGTGGCACCTCCGGGTGTCCCCCTCCTCAAGCCCGAGCTGCAGGCGGAGTAGGGAGGGAGAGACAGGCTCTGGCCGTCTGCTGCCGCTGCAATCCGTAACTAGGGAAAGGTGGGAACGAGCTGCCTTAATATTTTTAATTATTGTTTTTTATTTATATTTCTTATTTTTATTTATATTTCTGTTTTTGTTCCCCGCTACGAGTCATCGTGGCGTTGTTAAAAGTTTTCTTGCCACTCTTCTCTAAATGCCAGCATGATTTTCCTGCAGGATGCATGGCTTCTCTATGCCTAAATGTACCTGGATACACAGAGACATATCACACACATAGACACACACACACAGAATGATGATATCTTAATGAAATATATAGCACAGCGCAAATATCCTGAAATCAAATTCAAGTATTATTAGTTTGAATTAGATCCTCTCAGATCCAGAAGGCACTGCCTATAAATCAAGGGCAGTCTGGCAATTCCTTAAAGAGCTAAACTGAATTTAGATGCATATGATAAAAAGAAAGGAAAAGAAAAAAGTGAATACTAATTACTGACTTGCTCAATTTCCACTCACCCACGTTTTCTAGAAGAAAAAAGAGAAAACCTAAAAACCAACCAACAAGTTCTCAAAATATATTAATCCCATTACAAACTCCTTACATATTGTTCCTACATTTCCAGATTACAGAAGGAGGGGATGAACAGGAGATTACGAGAGGCTGCAGCCTGACTCGCAATAGGCAGCAGTGCTGTCGATGGTGTATCAATAAAATATATTTATCTGCAGCCACGCTGAAAAACAAACCCTCAGAGCGTGTGATGACGCTCAAGGGCTTTAAGAAACATGTCGGCATTGTCAGATAATCCCTATTCATAATTTTGCTGGCTGTTCTTTCAGCCCTCAATCTCACAGTTTCCCCAGCTCTGATGTGCCTCAGCAGGGTTTGCATCGCAGCGATAAAACTGCTCGGATCTTCGCAGGACTGACATAGCACCCAACATCATTAGATGTCATTTTAATGTGAGACGTGGGGGTGTTTGTTGGGGTTTTTTTATTTTTAATTTTTGGACACTGGACATAAACATTTAGCAATCAGCTAAGCCCTTCTGAGATGGAATTTAACCTTAATCCAGGCGATGATTTCCTGCCCGGCTCTGAACTAATAACGAGTGTGCAGCTTCTTTAGGAGATGGAAATAATGACAGGCTATAGATCCTGCCTTTATTGGGGTGGTGCTGGCAGCCCGGATCCCAGTCCCTGCTCCATCAGCATCCCCATGCAGATCCTGTTCCCTGCTCTATTTTACAACTTTTGCACATCCTATCCCCCCCACCCCACCAGTTTAAAAGCAAGCATAGCCAAAATATCCTCACAAACCCCAGCTCCTTCCTTGTGTGTAGCTCCCAGCACTGTGGCTTGGAGATGGTTTTAAGGGCAGTTCTCTGAGTGCAGGTTTCTTCTCTTTTCCTCAGGTTTTCCTGCATGGAAATGCTGCAAGTTGAGATGGGGGTGGCCTGATCCTGATGCAGACCTGCCTGGTTAAAGCCACAGGAGAAGCTGTCTTGCCTCCAGCTCCTGAGTGGGTTTCCTTTGTCCACCAAAACCTGTTGTGATGAAGATAAGCCCCTTGGAGATAACCCTGTGTTCCCATCACTGTGTGGATCTGTAGGGCCAGCCAGGGGCAGATCCTGCTGCCAGGGACAAACCCTACCATGAGAAAGGGGTTGTGCAGGGAGAGACCTCCCTGTGATCCCCAGGCACCCAGCTCCGATGGAGAGAGGAGGTGACCAAGTCACCAAGGAGGGCTTTGGGCCACAGGCCCTGGAGGACCTGAGCCTTCTGCTGAGGCCTTCTGCCATGGTGGCTTCATGGGGATGTGGTGGCATGGGCTGAAGGGATGATTCACTGCCTTATTTATTTTGGTGTGTTTGCTTTTTCCCTGGTGGAGGATGAGTAACGGGGACTGTGTTTTCTTGCCCACCATGTGGAAGGACGAAAACTGAGGGAATAGGAGCAAAGATATTCTGGCTGATGAATTTTGGCTGATACATTTTAGAGGCTGGTGAAGACAGAGGTTTAACACCTCTAAATACTTTACTTTAGCAGCTCTAAGGTTTTTCCTTCATGACTTTCATGGCCAGAACTCTCAACTATTTTCCCTAAAGTGTGGAACACTTCCTACATCAGGGATTAAACATCCCCTTGTAGGGGACCCAGATGAGATGTGCGCACTTGCAGCCAAGCCTGGGGAGAGCATCCTTCCCTCCCCACAGCCCTGCTCCGCTGAGGGAGCTGCTCCTGCAAGATTTGGGATCCCTGCGGGTTCTGGCTGCTTCTCATGCTCCTATCTCTGGGGTGTAGAAGATGTGCTTGCCTTGAGAAAGAATTCTGAGGTTGCAAAAAAACCCCCAAATCAAACAAAAAAAGATGCTGGGGGGATTATTTTCTGCAGTCACCTGTGGCAGCAGAGGATAAGACAGGCTGGAATAATTTTTGTGAGCAGGGAAAGCCCCATGTGGGCCCAAGATGTCGCTGGATACTTTTGCTCAATACAGGTGTCCCTATAAACTAAGATTTAGAAAGCAAAGTCTTTATTTTTTTTCCAATTTCCACATGGAGGAGAGGGCACAGAGGAGAGGAAGAAAGGGTCAGGGAACGACTCTCCCCCCACCCGCTGATGAGGTATTTGGGAAGAAACCTTTTGAATCAACATTCCCAAAGTTTTTGAGTTCCTCTGCGGAAAACCCATGTAGGGATAGGATACGAGCCAAAAGCAAGGGAAAAGATTGTCTGGCTTTAATTTATCTATCCCTGGGCATTTCTAACCAGCAGATCACTGTAATATTTGATCTTGTGTGAGTCCCTGAACATTAAAAGTGAATCTCCTCATATGTTTTTGTTAATTTTGTCATTTCTAAAGCCACTTCTGACGGCCTAGAGCTGCTCAGCTGCCGTTCACAACCTCTGTCTGTGTGTCTGCAGCAGGGGAACAGCATCCACAGGTCCCAAAATTTCTTTTCTTGTTGGGCAGAGAGCAGTGAGGGACAAGGATCCTCCATCCACTGTCACACACCGAGAGGTGGAGATGCTTTTCCTTCTCTTCTGGGATCAACGCTGAAGTTCGGCCACATTTCTTGGCTCAGTTGGCAGTGATTAAAATTCACGGCTCACTTTTGTTTATAGTTGGTTGTTTACTTTGTTGAATTTTTAAAAACTTGTTAGAATGCAATTGAACACAGATTCAACAGTATTTAGGCTTGAAAAATAAAGATGCATTAGAAAGATGCCTATTATGCTTCAGAATTATTAATTGACATTTTTATGATGAATAATTAATCATTTGAATAATTTTTGTATCTCTGATCTGAACACATATTTGCATATCTAATGTCTGATTTTAAATGTGGTTTCTTCAGTTGCATTCTCCCAGGACAAAGACATGAAGTAAGTAACATCCTAATGCAAAACTTTTTTGCTTTGCACTTGTAAAAGTATGTTTATTGAAATGCAAGTTCCTCTCTAGTTATGAAGCTGTTAATAATCTATGCATGGCTTATGTGGTGGTGAATCCTCTGGATATGAGCACATTGAGGCCTCAATTTCTTATATACAGTGGTGAGGTGCCTCTGTAATACCTAAAGCCATATGAGGTTAAGCTGGGAAACCATAAAGAAATATTTCAGATACACAGTGTTCCTGTCTTGTTTACATGACACTCAGTGAGAAGATCAAAAGTTGTTTCAATTTGAGGTGTTAAAAACATCAAGAACTTTTAATATAAATTTTAACTGTGTCCTCCTGGTGAGCCAACATCAGCATTTTCTTGATATATTTTAATATGCCTAAATCATAGCCCTCAAGACCCCACCTCGCTGTAGCTGGGGGTGATAAAGGAACAGCAGAAGTGCAGAGCAGTTATAAGTTGGTCAGCAAAAGGGTGCAAGGGATGGTGCTTTTTGTGCAACTCGGCCTCGGGTTGGTGTGAGCACAGCTCAGCCACAGAAGGAACAGAAAGGAGGAAGGGGCAGCTGGACAAAACCAGAACCTGAAAGGTAGAAAAATTAAATAAAGGAATGAAAGAAGTAGCCTTTGCTCCACTGCCTCTGGCCATGGGTTAATTGTTACAGCAATACTGCCCACCTGGCACCCAAGGAGTTGCCTTCACCTCTGTGAGAATTGGATTTATTAAAAAATTAAAGATTTGGAGAATTTTATTCAAGTGACACCTTTAAATGTACAGGGAGCTCGAATACTCTGTGTATAACCTGCTGGCTCCTTGATGTCATACTGAAGAACTAAGGTGATGGTTGCTCTAGAAATATCTAAAATTGAGGCACTATTTATATTTAGCAGATTAAAGAAATTACATCAAAATGGAGAAACAAATTCATCACAGTGTTTAAATTTCCTTAGTGCCATTAATACAAGGAACAAGCAATGTAAAATGAAAATAAAAGCTTTTAACATCTTTTTTCTTTTCACAGCAGGTAGTAAAAAATATGCCAAATTTTTTCTTTTTTTTTGGTGGAAGTATATTATATAGACTATGGTAATATAGTGGGCAATATCTGACAGACACATACTGCATAAAGAAACTGTGAAACTCAGTTCTCAGAACAGGCTGAAGTTATACTGAATAGGATGTTTAGCAGTTACATATGCTCAGTGATAACAGATTCTTTTTTTCTGTCTTTTTTCCTTTTTTTTTTTTTTTTCTCCCTTCTAGGAGGGGTTGAATTTGTAAAAGTGAAAGTGGTAAACTTGAGCAATCCTTGTCACATGGAGGGCCAAGCTCTGAGCCCGGTGACCAAAACTGCCACTGCTTTGGCCATCAGGGTGGTGGCAATGCCAGCAAGTTCTTTGCAAAAGGACGAGGTGGGAATTGGGGTTAAACCTCTGCTTTTTTGGTTCTAAAAGCAGGAGAGAAAGCAAACATCTCTTCTGGGGTTGGGGTCACCCAGCAGCAGTTCTGAGGTGAAGGGGTCCCATGCTGAGAATCCCAGAATGGTTTGGGTGGGAAGGAACCTCAAAGGAAGGAACTTCATCTCATTCCACCCCCTGCCATGTGCAGGGACACATTCCACTATCCCAGGGTGCTCCAAGTCCCATCCAGCCTTGGACTTTTCCAGGGATGGGACATCCAGAACATCATCCAATGCTCCTCAGATGTTTTTGTACCTTCACGAGATCAACGGAGAACTTTGTGGAAGATTTATTAATGTGGAGATTTTTTTGGTTTGGCTTTAGGCTGAATGGTGAATATAAATTCTACAGTTACACAGTAGCCCCTGTGCTACCTGTTTGGGACTAGATCAAATTTCCTTTTCCCTGTCTTTCTTAGTGTCACCCTACTTTTCCCACTGACTCCTGATTAAGTTAATGGAGGTGAAATTAGCAGCACAGAATCTGGGTGCAAAGCTGACATTTTGATGTCCATCCGAAAGTTTCAGACTCGATTCATTGCCCCAATTATTTCTTATCACCGCCCCCGGGAAAACATATTTTTCTTTCCACGACTTCAGGAGATTAGCTGGATATTTTAAAATCTACAGAAATGCAAGGGTTACAAAGATATTTAGAAAATCCCAAATGATTTGAAACAATTAGGCACTGCAGCATAGTTTCCAAAGCAATTAGCCACTGCAGCATAGTTTCCTTGTGTACAGAATTGCCCAATATTTGGGAAACTGCTGCCGTTCTGTGGGTGGCTGCAGACTGGATCAGATTCCAGGAGAAGCAGAGGCACAACCCAGTGACTGCTGCACACCTAAACTGCAGATTTACCCAGGAGCTGGCAGACTTCCCCTTCGTCAGGGGTGGCATTGGACTTGCCAGGTCTTCTGTTTGCTTCCCTCTGACTATCAGCATCATCTCCAGCCTGTCTGTGGATAGAGACTTGGCCAACTGGCCCCTTTCCAAGCCCAAATCTTAGACTCTGGGTTATTAGAGCTGTCAAAAACCAGAGAGATATTTTTTTTTCCCTTGCAATGAAAGTGTTCTCCATGTTGTCACCCCCTCCCCGATTTATGTTTTAAAAATGTTTCTTGGGAAATTTCCTGACTCATCTCTGGGTCACTTGAGGGGTTTCAGGTCAGAATTGAATTAAAGGTACCAGCAGTTGGACATGTTGTTTCCCCCCATGGATTGTTTTAGGTGCATGTACACTCCTACCAATGCTCCTTACTATATCTCTTCAAACTTGCTCCAGGCAGCATCTAAACTATTTTAAACCTTCCCATCCTTTTTTAACACACATCAGCTATCCTGCTTCAAATCTCTGACAAGGATGTGAAAACCGCAGTGTCAGAACAACTGCTGCTCTCTTCTTGGATTCTGACAAGCAACCTTCAACCTGAAACCCTCTAAAAATGGCTATTTTTATATTTTTTATGTTTTTTTTTTTTTAATTCAGAATCAACTATATTGACTGTATTCTTTCCCTTTGTTCTGACAGGTTGGAAATGGGTCCAAAAAAGGCACCAGGCAGAATAATGTGGGAATACTGTTTGATGTTCACCAAGAGGGTCCACACGTCAGTGGGTCCACCTGCCAATGGGCCTAACGACAAAGAGGTTGTAAATGGATGTGACTTCCCAAATTCTGGGTTAGGGGAGGAAGCAACATGGTCTCTGGAATAATTCTGGCAGCCTGGGTTGGGTTGTTGTGAGCACTGATCTCCTCAGCTTCAGGAGTTAGGAATTGCAGCTCCATGTCCCTATCTCCTGTCCCATAATTTGACTGAGCCACATCCCACAAGTAAAGATGTTGGAGTGGACCCAACCCACTGCACATATTAAGAGTGTGATATTAATTTGCTGCACAGGTTGCCTTGATGGCTGTGGGGGCTGGTGCTGGGGCTCAGGGCAGCAAAGCCCATCCTGGATGACTTTGTAGCTCATCTACACCAATGACTCTGCTGGGCTGGCTCTCTTGTGTATAAACCTCTTTTCTCACCAAGCAGGGAAAGGGCAGGAGTGGTGGATCCCAGGGAAAAGAGAACAAATCCAACCACAGCACAGCCTTGGATATTTGCTGTTGGGGCAGGTGAGTGCCTGAGAGAGCTCCTGTGCCACCACCACCCACCAGCTGTGCCTGGCCACGATGACTTTGCCTATGCCAAAGCCTGCCTGCTGGTGGCACTCATTTTTGGGAGGTCCGTGCCTGGAATTTGGAGACAGAGATTTGTAGGGTGGCATTTCGGAGGGGTAAAAATTCACATCTGATATTTAGTGTTGGAAAGGGGACCTGGTTGGAGGCGTGAGCAGCAGGGAAAGCGACGCTGATCCACACTCAAGGAAGGCAAGCTCTGCCTCGCAGACAGAAATACAGAGCAGAGACTGAAAACACTGCAAATATTTGTTCTCATTGTCAGATGTTTCTATAAAATCTGTTGTTACTGAATCACTGCTGAAGTTACGGAGCATTTAAATAAGCAGAGGGTGAAAAAAGCTAAGTCTAATTATATGTTTTGTGCCATTTACAGAGGTTTCCAGGGGATTTTCTTTTAATAAAAGTGCAGTGCATCAAAAGGAATAAATCCTACAATTTTGTTATTTACAAATCAGCCGCGTCTGCTGCGAGCTGACAGACTTATCCTCCATCTTACACCCCTCTCTCCATCCCAAAATGCACCCAGTTCACTGGCATTTATATAAATACTCTTCAAGTATCTTTACACTATTTTATGCCCCTTATGTTGGTAAGCAAACAGATCAGAAGAAAATCATCACAAAGGCATAAAAAGAATTCTGAAAGAAAAATACAGAGAAAAAACCCCATAATATTGGAAAGTGAGTAACATAGATGTTTTCCAGATGAAGAGAACAAGTGCCTTTTACATGCCTGCCCACCGTTCCTAAAGATTTCAAATCGGAAGCCTGGCTGGAGATATGATGTAATCAATTAGTTAAAATGATTTACTAACATAAAACATAACACTCTTTCAATGATTAATTTTTATCCCCTTCACATTTTTTTTCCCCTCCACAACCACTCTGCCCCTTTCTGACTCCAGATTATTTAGCAGTTGACTTCGATGTTCGGAGTGTTGCATATCAATCCCCGGGACCAAAATATGCCACTCATGTTTTTCCTGCTATGTAATCTATGGATGCAGCACCTAACCCTGCAGCCCTACTCTGTGATTCAGAGAGAAGGGAGACGTGCTGAATAAAGTTGTTGAGGCTGCACTTGGAGCTGAAGAAACCATGAAAAAAACCAAGAGACCACCTTTGTTCTCGTCCAGCTTGGCCGCTGCCGGGATACAGGAACAGGACAACTGCTTTGGTAATTGAAACTCTGCGTGCAAAAGATACCAGGAAAAGAAAAGAAGTGAAAATAAGATGGTTTCTCCCAAGTGTGAATGTACTGTGCCTGTTTTGCACAGGCTGCAGATGCTTTATAGAGGCCTTGGGCCTGCCTTGGAACAGCCCTGCCATTCCAGGATGAGCCTCTTTCCTCAGCAGCCGCTGGCCGTCGAGCCAAATTGTATGATTGTTTTGTGATATGGATATATGTGGACTGGGGGCTAAATTAAGGACATTAAACTCAATTTCCTTAAGATAGGAGCCAGATTTTAATATTGCAGCTGTCCAGAGGTGAAAGGGTAATGAGGACATGAGGAATTCCTGGACAGGAAAGGGACACTTGGCCCAACAAGTCTGTCCCCCTTCAAGTTTATTACAACACACCTCCCCACGTTGTTGATATATCCTCCAGCCCTGTCTGCCTGTGTAAACATGTCTGGCTATCTCTTCTGTTCATTAATACCTCAGTTCACTCTATGGTTTTATTTGACATAATGCCTACTATGCTGTGAATTGGATCCTCTGCAAGAATTTACTGTTTATTCTTAGACCTTTCGTTTTTAATTGGCATAATCAGTTTTTTTTTTTCCCCTTTTTAAACTCACCAGATACAGCCACTACCTCAGTCCTCAACCTAATTATGAAAATATTAATGTTTAGGTCTTTTTAAAAAATGATTAGGCTCAGCCTTCGTTTATATAAAATATCTATAACAGCCAGAAACAACAATTGCTTCATATCTTATTCCTACTTCAGTCACTAAAGTTCTTCTCTGGAAAAGGTGATCAGAATTGGAATTACTGGAGAAAAATCTATCATGTTCCTTGTGTGATTAGAGCCCTTTTGATTTAGAGGCAATCCTTTGCTGGAGTGTCCATATCACACTTTATTTATACTGAACTGGCATTGATTCAAAATTGATGTTTGACAGATTCAGTACAATTTTTAAGGTGGAGCAGGACTTTTGGGAGTCCAGTATTAACTTATAATGATCTTGTAAAGTCAAGAAATAGCCCTGAAAGCTGGTGGGAGGAAAAAAATCTCCCAAGAAATTGGTACCATTACAAAGATTTCTAACTGCTAACTGGTCTCCATTTACTAAAAACCATCTCCCTTTAAATTTTCTGCTTGCAAAGTTGAGAGGGAATTAGCATACAGATGCTTCCTCAGACATGTGAAAAAACCTGGGTCTTTCCTTTCCTCTGAGGCAACTCAAAGGAGAATGTCATTAAAGCTTTTAACACAAACTGTGGGGAAAAAAACACAAGTCACAGATAAACCTGAGTGATTTTCAAATTTCGAAGATTGATAGGCTGGTGAAATAAAAACATTTTGGGTGAAGCATGAAGTGGAAAGCAGGCAAAGTAGATCACTGTGATGCAAGATCAAGAAAAGACACTTAAATTTGTTGTTTAAGTGCATTAAAATTCCAGAAAACCAGTATTTTAATAATTATTTCTGATATCTAGCCATGCCCTGTTGCTTAGGGAAGCAGCTTGCTTTTACGATGAATGGAAGGTTTTATTTATTTATTTATTTAGAGATTTCCCCCTGAAAAAAGAGGCTCTGCTAGCAGAGGTTGTTTAGGGGAAGAAATTCTGCACCCTGTTGAGAAACGCTGAGGTTTTATTCAGGAACTATGATGGCAGAGCTGGGTGGACAGGGAACTTTGAGAAACTTGGAAACGGAAGAAAAATTAGAAATCTCTTGGTTTCAGGCAGGTGAAGAAACAGTTATGACAGAAATGGAAACATGGACATGCAGCTGGTTTAAAAAATTAATCAGTACACTGTATCTGAGAGACACAGAAAGCTTCAGGTTTATATCCAGGATCCACAGTGATAAAAAACCCTGTAAAAGTCTAAAAATTCCAGCCTTACCAGGGAGCTGGTGATCCAAAGAGGAATCGAAAATGCCACTTTAGGCCTGGAAAAAGGCAATGAGGGACATAAAAAACATTTCTCATGGCATCTCTTGGGCACTTACAGAATAAAATCCCTTGGGGTTTTTATCCCTTGTTTAAAGATACTGGAAAAGTGGAAGTCAGTGTAGTGACTAAAGTCTCAAAAAGTGGAAGTCAGTGTAGTGACTACCATGACATCAGACTGCTTTCTGAGAGGGTCCTTCCATAATGATAATAAAGGAATAATTGGTAAAATGTGTGTAATAATAAGCTGAAATTTTAATCTTTCTACAGTTCTGATAAATCCTCATGAGGCCAAACATTTTCAGCCTCGCAGTTGAAAAAAGATCCATTAAATTGAGTGAAGTAGATGTGGCAGTAATGGCAACAGAATTTTGATCTAGTGCTAGGCAAGTTGTTTAAAGAAGCAAGAAATGTAAGAGTCGATAAAAGTAGTAAAGCCATAGGAGCAGAACCCGTTCTCAGCTGGTGCTGGTTTAATTTAAATACCTGCTGAAATTCTGTGCAGTTACTAGAGGACAAAATGAAACTGAAAACTCTTTAGGTAACCTCACGTGCTGGAGTGGGTCCACTCAGCCCTGTTCAGCAATTCTTTATTTCACTTTTTTCATCGAAATTTACTGGGAGACGTATCCTTCCATCAGGTGAAAGACCTATCCACTGGACAGGAGTCCTGTTCTTGGGGTTTATTACTCTGTGCCAGCTGATTCCATGGACCTGGTCATTTGCTAATATAAAAAATTGGACTGGGAATGAGGTCCAGGGTCCCCCAAACCTCTCCAAGTTTCAGTGAGCACTGAAATTGACTGCAAATTGTGGTTTTCCAGGGAGGAGACACTCTTATGAATAGGATTTAGGAGCCATAATCTCTTTGGTGCTTCTGGAAAAGCACCAGTAGGGCTGTGGAACTTTTCCAACACCGCCCTGAGTTGTGGCAGCACAGAAATCAACTCCGACACTTTTGTGCTTTTTTATGCTCTGCTGGTCGTGCGGAGCTTTTCTGGCCAGATCTGCCACCCTTGGGGCAGAAAGGGACTGCAGTGCTCCAAAACTATGTGGGACTTGGGTTCAAGGGACACAGGACTGGTTTTGTCATCCTTAGAGTAAACCATAATCATATTCCTGGGATAGAAAGAAACTTAAACACTTACCCATTAAATTAGGATAGGAAAAAAGGTTGGCTTTTTCTTTTTATTTTTTTGATTTCAAAAGATTTTAATCTTCTGTAAACTCCCCATCTCCTAAGGATTAAAAGACTCAAAGCACCCTCTTATCTATCCCTTCCCTTTTGCCGTAATTCCAGCTGCTGCCTGAGCTCTTCCCTTCTCTCCAAGCAGCACCTGGGTTTCCCTCCCTCTGCCCCTTCCATCCTCCACCGGTTCCTTCCCACCGCTGTGCCCACGTGGAGCTTGTTTTCACATTTGGCCCCGCATGAGAAAAACCTGTTTATTTTGCTCTCTCGGCTGCGGGCTCGGGCACAGCGGCGATCCCGGGGCTGCTGATGCTGCATTTGCTGCTGATCTGGATCTCGCATTTCTAGCCCGGGTGAGACAATTGCTGCTCCAGCCCCTGTCACTTTTATGTCCCCGGCACGCTTTGATACGTTACCTTTGATATTCTGATTTAATTCTTTTACATAGATTAGGGACCAGACAAGCTCCTAACCTGACCGAGGCACTACCCTGTATTGACTGCCAATCTCTAAGTCACTCGGTGAATGCTGTTTGCAGACTCTTATCAGTTCATTAAAGTTTGTTATCATTTATGCAGTGGCTCTGTACCTTGCTGGTAATCTCCAGTGTAGGATCTTATCAAACACTCTTTTGAAAGTCTAGGCATATTGTATACCATCCGTAGTATTTTTCTTGTCTACCTTGGCAGGGATAGTTTTGAAAAATTCCAACAGATTATTTGAGCAAGATTTCCTGCTCATAAATCCACGTTGGTTGACTCTACTCAAATTGGGATTTTCAGTGTGTTTCCCCACTAAATCCGGCAAAACCGTTCCTATTCTGTTATTCATGGCTACAAATTGTGTTATGTTAATTTGTTTATATTATAAGTTAAAAAATAATTTTATATGTATATATTCCTCTGCATATGCATGTGTACATAAAAGTGTGTGTCTGTAATGGAGATTATATTGAAGTATATTGGGCTTTAAAGCTGAATATATTAAAATTGTTAATGCAGTATAAAATGCAACGGATAGAGTTAGGGACAGATCTTTGGCTGGAGTAAATGAATTTGACTTTGAATACGTTTTGCTAACTTAAATGGTGTTAACTTGATTTATGTGAGCTGAGGAGTTAACCCTTATGCACTGTGCTTACTTTACTTCTGTGCCGAGAGATCCAAATGACTGTTGGGGTGCTTCTTAACACTTCTGATTTATTACAGGTCTCTACCCACATTTCTTATGGATTTCTTTGGCTCAAGAAGTAAATTTTTATTTGCTGCTGCAAAAATAATTTTTAATGCTAAATTCTTAATTCTAAATTCTCTGTAATATGTAATATTTTGTTTTAGACTAGCAGTTTCTTCTGCTTTGTTTTCCATTATTTGGCTATTTTAGGAGGTTTACTCTCTCTCCCAGATTTCTGTTCCCATCTGCAGATCTTTCTCTTACAATGATGAACCTGGCAATTTCTGGTAAATACAGTAAGTGGTTGATTAATATTAGATTCATGCTTAGATTGATTTTAATATCAGAAAACTAACATTTTACACAGGAAACAGTCCCTCCCTTTGAATTGAACACAAAAGAAAAAATTAAGACTAAAACAAATGGAATTTATATAATCTAACTGGACCTGTTTAAAAGGTGATGCAGCTTGGGTGCCACATCCTCTCTGCTGAAGTTTGCTGATATTTTGTCTGAATTATTGTCTGGCTTATAAATCATGGTGAGGAAAAATCATTGTGGTTATGGTTTCAAACAGAAACATTTTTCACTGAAAATCAAAGCCTTAATTTTTTCTGAGTTTATTTTTTTTAAATGAAAATTGGGTTTTGCTCTGAAAGATGATTATGTTTAACTCTTTATGAAAGAGTTAATCTTTTTTTTGGATCAATGAGAAAGCAAGTCTGGTAGGAAAGCTTTTGACCCACCTGGGACCACCTTAAGCTCTCATGGCAAAAACATGAGATGGGGGAGAACTGGATTTTTAAGTACCACTCTTCTGGTCATGGGACTGCACAAGGTCAGTCCCACTGATAAACTGCAAAGCTCTTGGTTTGTTATGTCAGCAACAAAAATATCTAAATGAGAAACTCTATTTGTGAGTCCTGAAGGATGAGGCGCTAACTTTGAAGTCCAGTAGGAAGAATTTTTTAATCAGAATAACTACAAAACACCCATCAATAAACCATATTTGCTTTTCACTGGTTCAATACTCTGATTCCCACTATTGTATATTGTCACATTTTCCCTCACCATTGGATGTATCAATTCTTTTATTTTTAGTAAGATTTTCTCTTTAAATGAATAATAACAGCATATTTAGGCTTTAATTGTTCTTTCTACCAAGTCTATTCACTTTGTGCATCTCCCAAGCTTTTCTTGATAAGAATGTTTTCCATTGATTTATCCCTTAAATCTATGAAGATCTTTATCACAGTGAAGTTTGAGCTCTCTATCATTAACTTTTAAACTTATATTGACATGAAATGTGATTAAAGTTAAATTTTATAATTAAAATTAATTTTATAAGAGCACACATGCCCAGCTTCAAGCACAGGGCTCAGTTACTGGACTAATAGCATTGCTGCTACAAACAAACTTTGTTAGCTTCCACATAGTTATCATAGCAATCAATACGTGAATAATTAAATTCCTCCATTATCAAATTCTAGTCTTCTTTATCAGCTTTTCTTCCACCAGTAATTTTTTTGTCTTAATCTGGTTTCTCTTTGGAAAGCCTATAGCAACCTTGGAGTTTCACCAGACAATCTTTCTTTTCTTCCCTGTTAAGTTCCGTAACCCAAATTATTCAATGCCAAAATCTGAAGTCCTTAAAGAAGATTCCACTGAATGGAAGTTTGATCAAACTGTATTTTGTTTTGTTTTAATACAGACTACTAATTTTATCTTGTCTTGGCCTTGAGTGAAATCCTATACTTATAAGTATTTGAAATTGCCATTCATTTTCTTGATTCATTCTCTTATTGATTTTCTTTCCAACTATTTCCATCCAATGTCTCTAATAATTATTAGAGATGAGGGAAGAACCAAGTGCCTGCATCCACACCCCTTTGAGCATTGTGGCTCATGCCCATCTTTAATTAACATAGATGCAAGCAGAGAAGTTTCCCAGACTAAAACCAATTGTTTTAATGTTAAATCCTTACATTCATCATTTTCTGGTGCATTTGGACACGGTTTTGGTCAGGGGTGACTCCTAGAAGAGCATTACACATCCTGAAGCTTCATGCTCCTCTCAGACCTGATGCTAAATGACTCAAGCAGGAAGGAAGGGGAAGGATTCCTGCTCCCTTTTATACTCCTGTGGAATCACTCCAACCTCTTTCATCTGTTCATTACTCTATAAATGCAACACTTTCCAAAAGAAATTCACTGTTGAATTAAGGGGGGAAGTGGGACACAAAACAAATGGGGGTGATAATGAATTGAAGTGATGATCTGAGGAGCTCATAGTGCTTCATAAGCATTAATTAATTAAACCTGACTAGATCCCAGTGAGGTAGGTATTAGGGCCCATACTCCAGGCCTGGCTGCGGTGTGCTATTTCTGTATCTCAAATCCATTCTGTTAATGTGCATTCTGATGAGAGGACTGAAATGGTGTCTGACTAGTAGAGATGACTGTGCATATATTTAAACTGTGAATATTCTGCACGATGAGCCTTCTTATGGAAGCGACTTATTTTTTTTTTTTTAATCCAGCCTTGTTCCTGAATAAAAAATGCACGATAAATGAATTGTACAGGGAGCACTGAAGGGCTACTGATGACCTATGGTTATGTACAGTGTGTAACTCATCCTGTTACCCAATTAGGATGATCAGAACTTTTCTTTCTGTTGCTGAAAGCCTGAGTGCACTTCATGAGTGTATTTTATTTCTTTTATCGAATATTTTATTTAATTGCTGTAAGAACTTAACCTGCAATTTCAACTGCAATATTTAGAGGTGTGAAGAGTACTTGAATCTTTTTTTTAATCCATTATAAAAGTTATTCTTAGCTTTCAGTGCAAGAAACTTGTTTTGTTTTCAGTACTGGTGTAGAGCTTTGACTCCTAATGAATGTTTTCCCCCTTTTTTTTCCTCCATCCTGCTCTAAACAAGATGTTGTTTATTACTTGAAGCATTATATGTAAGCCCCAAAGAATATGCTACATGTGACTGGAGCTTTGGCAGACTTTGAGAAACTGAAGTTTCCAGAAATTTTGCTATGTTTAAACACCAGAGCCTTGTTTTAAGGAAAGATTTCTACTTCCAAATGTGTGGTTGCCTGAACCTTTTACATTTTCAAGTCAGATTCCTCTGCCAAATAACACACTGTACCTTAACTATAATAAAAAAGCAGAGACTCTGTGTTTATAAAAACATTACAGGAGCAACTGTGATCATATTTCTTGAATTTATTCTATTCGTGTGCTCAAATATGCATTTTTAGAGTGAGCTTTCAACTGCACCGGTCACTTACAGGAGTAGAAAATGACATGTAGAGGCAGAAAGCTGGCAAAATGCAACAAACCAAACTGGTAAAGGACAGGAATTCAGAGCCAGACCAAAATATGAGGTCAAGGAAGTTTCTCTTATAATAATAGTGGTTATCTGTTTAATGTGTGATCTGGCAGTGGTTCAACACTGACCATAAGCAATTACACATGTTTCTAAACTGGTGGTATATGAGCCCTGAGCAACTCTGCACAAGCTAGATGTGCTGTGAGAAATGGGCACTTGCTCTATTCTTGTGGTTCCTCTTGCTTAATGTCAATTAAAATTACAGCTTAGTATCAGATAGAAATTCTCCCTGTGTAAAAGAGTGTCTATACTCCCTTTCCCAGTTGCCATGTACTTGAACTCCTACATTGAAACCAGTTTTGTGAGGCAAGCTCCTGTCGGGGCTGATAAATGCTGCATGATATTCTTCTCAACAGACATGTGGTTAGACACGTTTTTTCTGACTCTCTGGCTGTTATTTGAAACAGCTTTCTCTACAACCCAGTTCCAGTGGCAGCGCCCCTGAATGATGCCCTTGTTCTGGGTTTTGTCATGCAGGAGCCTGGAAGGGAGTGGAACATCCTTGGTGTGTGCTCAGCTGCCTGGAGGTGACCTCTCAGGAGTTAAAAGCAGGAAGGTCTCTGTGATACCAAAGCTCAGACTAGGCCCTGGGAGCTGCTGTGGCCTGGCCCTGGCTCTGACACCAGTTTTTCATGACTTTGGTGAGCTCGCTGGATGGCACATCTCATCAGCTTTTAATAGACTTGGATCCCACTGTTTAAAGAGCTTCTATGTCCTCTTCTGTAAAATAGTTTTGGAATGTTTTCCTGGGCTTAGGAGGATGTGGCTGGAGTGGGAGCTGTGCAGTTGAGCTAACTGCAGTAGAAACTGTGCTAATGGGCTACGAAGACACCCCAAAAATGCCTCTTGTCCCCAAGAGCAAGGAATTGTGTAGGATTTGACTCCTTTACTACAAATCCTGTTATTGCTGCCTTGAACCTTAGCCTTTGCAGAGAAGGAGCTGTTGTCATCAACCCACCCTGAGTACCAGCTGGAAATAATCACTTAAAAAGGGGCATGTGAGCTGCTTAAACCAAATCTCGGCTGAGGTGTGAGCCTGTGGCTTCCTGAGGTCTGCTGAAGGCTCTTCACCTGGCTCCGGCCATTGCAGAGGTAATGACTTCATGTACATTCTTAGCAAACTCAGCACAGATACCTGCAAGGCATCCCAGAGGGGAATAGTTTGTTACCTGAAAGGCTGAGATGAACAAGGATTTAATGACCAGAGCACATCAGTTAATCATCAGTAATTTAAGAGCTGCATCAGGAGCCTTGCAATAGTCCTGAAGTGGTTCTGTGGCCGTGGACTTTCATATCACATCAGTGCACGTGATTTGACTGTCTCCAAGGCTTCCAAAATGTAACTTCTCATCCTTTTGCTTTCCAGAAGGGCACACAAAAAAGAAAAGGGCTGCAAAATTCCATGCTTGTGGCCGAGAAGTGAATAAGGAAACGCAACTGCTTAGTGAAGAGCCACCCCCTCCTAGAGAAATGTCAGCAGCACAATGGGCACTATTATCCCCTCCTTTGCTAGCAGACTGGGGGCTCATGCTGGAGTCTGTAGGAAAGGGCACCAGAATCCTCTCAGAACCCAAGCTCTGATCAGCATTCAGTGCTCCTTTTTTGGGGTACCACATCCAGAGGAGCCCCTGTGCTCCCTGGCACACCCACGACTTGTGGGAGGCAGCTGGAGGAGGCACTTTCCTACCAGGAAAAGTGCACGGGCTGCTCCAGTGCACAAGCCACACTGTGGCCCTTTTCCCTCTTTACTGTCGTGCAAGACAGTTGTTAATCACCTGTAATAAAGTGCAGCTCTGGAGTATAATGAAATGACCATGTGCAGCAAATGGCTTAGTGCATCAAACTGCACTAAGTTTGCTCTCTACTGCTGCTCATGTGTTGAAAAAAGAATATATTTTGGGATAGGGCAGCTTTTTTTCAACTTTTTCCATAATGTGTCCCTTATTTCAAGGAAAAACTCCCTCATTGAGCTTATCCTTCTATTCATTGTCATATGGATGCTCTACTACTTTCTAGTAATGAAATCTGTACTTAGGAAACTATAGCAATTATCTCCACAAAAATGTTCTGATAGGGAAAGAACATTGTTTTAACCTTCTTTATTGTGATTTACCAGGACACAAGGAAAATGTCCAGGATTTCTATGCCACTCAGCTCTCTGGAGTCTATCAGCAGCAACTCCACTGACTTGGAACCAACAGTTTTATGGAACAACTGTTTGGAGGTGTTTTCAAGCAAGGTAAGAAAATAGCCCAGGCTGTGTTAGCTGTCCTGTTATTTGGATTTTTTTCTGTTGTATAAATAAATAATAATAATAATGTTAATAAATTACAATCCAGGTGACCTTGCAGCTTTTTCTTGGCATGTGGCTCCTCTTGTGTGTGAGTGAGGAGGTGAAAATATCTTTATACTTCAAGTTAATTTTAGTGAGCTAAACAGCCACAAATTTGCTAATGCTGGGAAGGTTTAATTTGGAAGGTGTCCTAGAATAGTCTTCCTAAAAAATAACGGGACTTACCTTTTATGTTGGAATATCTAGGAAAATATTGTATATGTTTTAACCAGAGTCATGTCAGAATTTAGCTGGAAAAGATACTGATCTTGATACAGTGCTGAAAAATATTTGCAAATTTGCTATTGGGCAAAGTGTGGAAATTCTTCTTCAGAGTATGCAGTTTTTCGATAAAAGTTTTGGTCAGAAAGAGTTAAAATATTTCTCTTTGATATTATGGAAACAAAACAGCTTGACAAGACAAATATTTCAATTCAATTTTGTAATTTTGGGTTTGTATTTATTTTAAATTATATATTAGATTAACCTTCTATATTATTTCGACATCGCTCAAATGAGTGCTTTTGATGTTTCCCACTTATCATTTTTTTGGAATATCTTTCCCATGAGAAATTTTGACTTCTTGTTCTTACTCATTATCGAAAACATTCTCTCACCAGTCTTTGTACCTTTGTATTATCCACATTTGGGTGAAGAGGCAGCTCTGTAGGAAGCCTTGCTGTATCTGTGCTGTATCTTCCCTACAGACTCAGAGTGTTCTCTATGGAAAAATAAGGTTATTGTTTGCATCTTAAACTTTTTGGTTTTTGGGGAGTGTGCTGTAAGTGAGGGCTCAGGAAGATCTACCTTAAACCCTTGTCTTGGTGTGCTGTTAAACAAGTGACTGGTTTTCTGCTGGTTTGTAAATCTGACTCAGCTCATCTTCTACACAGAATTTGGGTGTGGAAAGTGTGATGGGGGCAGCAGATTGTGATGCTCATCCAGCTGCCTCGTCCAACCATTCCTTCAGTGTCATGTGAGACAATGGATAAAGTGCATCATCTTCAAGAAATGTTAAGTCCCTTGAAAACAGCTGTGAGGAGTGAGTTAATTTCTTATGAAGGAGCAAATAGCTTTTGACCTCCGAATTCCCACTTTGTTTAACTTGAGAGATCTTTTGCAGGCATAGGAGAGACAGAGCTCCAGGAAAATGGGTGAAGTCTCTTCCTTGCTTTCTCTAGGGTAGCAAGATCATTGGAAAGGCCCAAAGGCCCCGGTTGCCCAACCCTGCAGAGCCTGGTTATCCATTTGGAGATGCCTGTGGCACATCCCCAGCTCGCCTTCCTGGCCTCCTGCAGGTTTTCTCCCACTGCAGCAGCACATCTCCCGCAGCAGCCGTGCAGTTCCTCCCCTGCAGCCCGCGTGGCAGAGCTTCTCGCCAGCCTCCGTGGGAGTTACCGCTACGTTTGTGAAGACGCACAAGTTTTGAAGCAGAAATGTGCCTCGGAATAGCTCTGTCTTACTCCCATTCCCTGGAAACACGACTCCAACAAGGCGTCTGCGAGGCACTGAGGGTTTGAAGGAGTATTGCAGAGCGAGCAAGCTCGTATCATCAAACACAGCCAGCCAGTACAGAAATTTCAGCCGTGTAGTGTGGCGCTGATTTAAAGTGGTCTGGATTGCAATAAAAGGTGAATCTTCCTTCACAATTATAGGAAATAATTTTTTTCCCCCTGGGCAGGCTTTGAGAACTGCTGGATTTATCCCTGTATTTCTTCCCAGTCGTTTTGGATGTGGCTGAAACTGGCTGTTCTGAGAGTTGGACTCCAACTGAATGAGAGGGTTTTCCTCCAGCCTATGCCTGACCTTGGGTTATGGGCACTTCAGAAGGCAAAGACAGGGCTGCACGAACAACCTGCTTCATGTCTGTCATATTGGCCCCAAGAATACAACTTGGGACGGGTTTCTATCTGGATAGGCTGGTTTGCAGCCCAGCTCATCCTGGAAGACACTGTAGTACTGTGTTGGGAAAAAAAAAAAATTGCTTAAAAAAATAATTGGTGTTGCATTCATTCCCAGAGTCGAAGGGAAAGTTGGAGGGAGGCATGCAGGAAGCAGCAGAAATGCGTTATGCATTTATTTTAAAGTAGTAATATATGTGAGTGGTTTTAAACTGTATTTATTATCTGGGATGTTTATGTATTCACACTGAACGTGGGATAACAGAGTATATAAAGATATGTAATATTAGTGAAGAAGAAAATGACTGGTATAGTACTTTCTCCTCTCAGTTCCTTCTCCACTAATGCCCTTACACCTTTCTTTTTCAGGCTTTTTGTAGCATCCTAAACAGAAGGATATTGAAGGGAGCTGATTCTGCTTTGATCCTTATGCTTGTTGTCAAAGCGCTTGGGATTGAAGAGACTGTTGGCTACAATTGACTGTGACAATTAGGAGATGATCAGAGCCCTAGAGTGGAGCACTTAAAGGGTAATTTACATGTCAGTTTGTCGAATAAAAAAAAGATATTCAGCTAAGATTTTTTTTTTCCCCTTAGAGCCTTGTAAACTGCAATTTGTGCTATAGTAAGAAAAACCTGGCAGAGGAGTTAGGATAGCCATTTCCATTTGAAAAGAGGCAATCATAAGGCCACTGCTGAGCCTATTGTCCACTAAAAATGCTGATTTGCAGTCAGGGAGTGAAAGAGTGGAGCCATCACTAAATAGAACCTCGTGCAAGGTAACTCCCCCTTGGTGGCTTTCTAATGTTGGCTGAAGGTTTTATATACCTTAAATCCCGCATTTACTATCATTATAACATTGTTACTGATCATGAATGTCCTTTATCATAACAAAAAAAAAATGAAGGTATTGAGGGGGAGGAACAGGAGCGACCAGGCAGTGGATAGGCTCTCACCAGCTATCTATTGTATCGCATCTTTCTTGTTCCCTCGCCTTTTGTGTGCCATCACAATTTTCTTCTTGTCACCCTTTGCACTTTGCCATTCAGGCACCTTCCATAACGCTTTTTCTCATAGGTTTTTTTTTTTTCCCCGTACCTATTTACACTTCATTTTTAGACTCACTCCCAGGAGATTTTTAGCATTTTCCACGTTTAACCTGCTGGGAAAGGAAAAGAGAGAGGGAGGTGACAGTAGCTGTTCAGAGTTTGCCTTTCCGTGTGATTAGGCTGCAATACAGACTGCAACACAGACTGGAGGCATACAGGTCGGAGAGAGGACTGAAGTTAAGGCAGCTGATGATTAAACAAACTTGTCTGTGATAAGTCTCTTTTTTCTTATGTGATAGCTCTGATGAACCGAGAGTTGCTTCAACTGTAGAGTTATATGAACTTATAAAAATATCAAAACCCAACACCTCCCTCATTATTCTGGTTGGTGTGAGCTGTAGCATATGTGATATTCCTCACGGTTTAAGGAAGGGATATTAGTGGGTACATATAGTGTTTGTATGTGCAAATAAGTGTATTTATTTTGAGGTTGCATCGTAGGCTTTTCTTCCAGAGATTGGATTGGCTCCCTTTTTACTCTCATCTCCTTAAAAGAAGAAATAGTCATCTGTTCCAGTTCAGGAACAAGAATGAAACACTTTGCTTTGTCACAATTACCAAGTAGCCTTTTCTGCTCAGATGTGCATTGCCTAAACCCCCCAGGGGTTACTTTTCTGCGGAAGTTTTGCAGCGTCCAGTAAAAGTCACACATGTAGATCACAGCTCTGGTTCTGATCCCTGGTCAAACACCACTGATTTGAACAGATTTAGCATTTTTGTTCGTGCCAGTTGGATATAAGTGTCAGGCCCTGTGTGTCCATAGGGTCCCCAAACTGTCCTTTCCTTAGTCATGACCCTTATGTCCTTAAGCTTTTTGTATGTTGAACACCTGACAATGAGGTTTCTACCTCTAAAATGGTACTGGAAACATGTTTTAACCTGACTTTTGCATGGGGTGAAGAAACACTTGGAAATATTTCTAAACTTTGCAGATTTACTCTTCAAGGTAAGGTTTAAATTAAAGAAAATCTTATATTAAAAGGCTTTTCTTCTTTAGGAGAATTATGGTGTCGTCACACTCTCCAGGATGCTATAAATGGGAGATGGTGGCTTTTGCCCTCTCTCGTTGCACTAAACTTGCTGAACATCACAATATTTGTATGTGTTTATCTCTGTAGCCAATGTAAAGAGCAAACGGATGAATAAAATATGAGGAGTAAACAGTGTGACAGGGCAAGTCTGGAATGATTTTGGCTTTGTATGGGTTTGCAGAACTGAGGCAGTGGTAAATCTGTATTAAATAAAATATCTGCTGTAGGAGGAGGTTCATCTCCCAGGTAATGGCTAAATGATGAGAAGATGAGCCTTGCCATATTGATATAAGCATTTTTTTTCCAGCCAGTCAAGATTAACTTTGATTTGTTTTTACTTTCCTTTTGCGGGTTGGAATTTAAAGCATTCTCAGGGCACTAATTGTATAAAATTCTAGTAACTGAGAAACCTCTTGCTGGAAAAGCAATGGATGAATGCATGAATCATTCCGGGTTTCCCCATACTTTACCATGAAGTTAATTTTTTGAAACAAGCAGGAAGAAGAAAGTTTTACTCCTTGACCATGAATTTTGAAAAACCTGCATTTTCAGAGTGTAGGATAAAAAAAGACTTCCTAAGACCTTTGGAATGTAAAGTTGGTTAGAATTTAACTGAGATGTGCTTTTTTATTTGTCAAAACTACAATTCCTGTTATTTAATATAATTTTTAAACAAATTAATTTGTGTATTGATCATAATGCAAAAAAACATATTATCTATTATCTGTTATATATTATAGTAGCCCTAAAAGAGCCTTTCTTGTTCAAAAATACATAAAAGGCAAAAGTCTACATATTCACAGTAAAAATATACTTCCATATGCAACCCTGAGTTATACATATTTAGAACTAATTCAGGTTTTAAGTTCACAAGAGTAAATCATAGTGGTGTAACTGCTTTGTATAGGTGAGAAATTCTGTTCATGGTAAGGCATTGCACAACTTGACTTCTGCAGGTTGGAAACAGTTAAAGATCATGACAAATTATGTGTAGTGAAATACTCTGACCCCATTCAGTACCTATTTTCTCATTCAGTCTGAAATATATCCCTTTATTGCTTTGTGAATTAATAATATGATGTTGGACAACTACAGATGACTTCTTGTTAATTAGAATTTCAGATGCGTGCTATGATGCATCAGAACTTTCTCTATTTTCTGCTAATAGGACACACTGAGTGAATAGCAAAATGTTTTCCAAGAGCAGGGAAGGAAAATGATCTCCTGATCTAAATAAGATGTTGCCCTGAGGAGAGGCACCTAAATTCTCAATACCTGGCTTTCAGGAAAGTCCTTCAAAATTGTGGCACATCTCAAATTTGGAATTTTGAGCAAGTGTTGAACTAAAGACCTGTGATGGGAAAAATCTGGTCTCTGTGTTGATAGGGAGAACATACTGACTATATGGCTTACATAAACTTGTAGTCTTTCCTAATTGGCTGTTTTATTTAATCAGGCCAGATCTTCAAGTGCTGAAAAATAAATATAACTTTGCCATTAACTGTGGGGCAGCTGAAGCTCCACAAATTTTATTTTTATCGGATAAATATTAGAGAAGGTGAGAATACCCTTTGAATGCATTTCTGATAGTAAGATGGCTCTAGGGGACCAACCTTGCTGCTCTGGGTGTCTCATCCTAAGTGAATTTCAGTATTTAGCTGGTGCACATCCTGGCTCGCCCATAGCCTTGAAAAACCTAGCCCTAGTATTGATAATATGTTTCAGGCTTCACTGTACAACAAATAATTTTAAAACTAGAACTGAGAATTGAATTTTTTGATATCTTGTCTCCTTTTTTTTGTTTTTAATTTCAACCTTGGCCTTACTGCGTAGTCACATAAGAGTCTATTTCAAGGAACTTTTCAGAAACAGGGGAAAAAAAAAAATAAAAAGGTCATCATGGTGCAAGTTGTTTTTCAAGATTCTTTCCCAAAATGTGAAGTAAAGGCCAAATTTACTGTCAATGGAAATGAAGTTTGTTCTGTTGAGGCAAACAGCTGAGCTCATGTCTGCCCACCGAGCACCAGAACCAGCTGAAGCTGGATTATGAATTCAATGAGTTTTTGCTTTCTTATATAAGAGTGTCCTTACAGTGAGTTGACTAAGTTGGCTCTACTATCAAATAGACTCATGTTCAAAAGCTGCACGAGAGAAGGTGATAGAATTATTCCATGTTTTATTTTGTCCTGTGGTGATGGAGGTAGTGCTGGTATCCACCAGCTGAGCCCTGGCTCCGTGGTGTCAGTTCTGGCTCCGTGTGTGACTGGAAGGGTAACGTGTTACCTTCCACTCAGGAACGTCTCCCTTGGGTGACATCCATGGCACTACACTGACTTCTATCAGTTGGAAATCACGATAAATTTATAGCAACTGGACTGTCTGTTCCTTTCTCAGGTAAAAAGATGGTATATGAAAGGGCTTCCAAAGCACAGAAGCATTTCTTGTTGGCTTTCAACAGGAAATGACACTTTGCATTTTTATCTGAAGATCTAATGGAAATGCCCTACTCTGTACTAGAAAGGAAAATCATGGAAAAAAAACCTCAGAAATTACTTTCCTAAATATGCTTTGCATAGTTTAATAAGGCTGGTGGTATTTAAGAATAATCTCTCATAACTTTTATTCCTGGACATGTTCCTCCTTTTGCTGTTGGATGTACAAACACTGGACAAAATAACATGGCAGGGGGCTGAAGCTAAATCTGAAGGAAACCATCATTAGATGCACCTCTCACTGAGCTTGTAATGTAAGGAAGCATCACTTGCTGGAGTTTGCTTTGCCTTTTTGCTAAATCCTTTCGGGAAAGGAGGATATGCCCAGAAAATAGAAGTTTGAAGAACAGAGATGAAGAAACGTTATGGATATATTGTACCTGTGGTCACTGATTGGTCAACCCTCCAGTACCTAAAGTGCTACAAGAGAGCTGGAGAGGGACTTTGGATGAGGTCGTGGAGTGACAGGACAAGGTGGAATGGCTTCACACTGGGGCTCTTGGGTATCATTTCAGGGCACCAGATAGGACAGTGAGGTGCAAAGTGTAATTGTGAATGTCTCTCTCTAGCAACACGCAGAGATGAAGGTGTTAAAATTCTGTGGTTTGAGTGTCTTATCTTACTAAAAATAATGTTTTACTTGTACAAATTTCTCATGAAAACTGTAGGTTGACTTCACAGATAAGTCCATTTTTGTTCTATTCAAAATGCCAGTGAGTTTCTAAAGCCACCAAGACAAAACCATGGGCTTCAGGCTGGACAAGTGCCTGAAAAAGGGGAAAACCACCTCAGATTCAGGTACTTCTGTAAAAATCCAGCTGTTGGGTCTCAGCTGGACAAATGCTGACCCCATGCACAGTTGTGGAAGTTGGATGCTCTAGCCCCATGCTGTGGAAAACCCCAAGTGTTTGAGAAGAGAACAGAAATCTCAAGTTTGCGACGTTTTAAAAAAGCCCGAGGCTGATGAGAAAATTAGCTTTGACATTCTGAATCCATGCTGCAAAGTGTAAGGGAAAATGGGATGATTATTATTAATAATCAGTAGCAGAAGTCAAATGTCTGAAGGACTATTTGAACTGCAATGATACCCTCTTGAAAGTTTGAAATGAACTCTTCATAAAAAGTTTAAAACTCAGGGTATTATTTCATGTTCATTTCTTTATTGTCTGATTGGGAGAAAGTGTAGAACAGATGTTTTTCCCTGTTGTCATAGATAGTTTGTCTCTTTCTTTAAAATGTAAAATATGCATCACAGTTTGGAAAACATTCACAAACGATAACTTCATGCTGGAGCTGCCTTCCAGAGGGATACATTATAGTCTGGTCAGATGCAATTGCCAGCAACTACTATTTCCTTTCTAAAAAAGTTTTGCTATCTTGATAACTTTCATTAACAACTCAGCCTCACTTGGGATACGTTATTGCTAAGCCAGGAATTTCTTCTTTAAGGATATATAGAGACAGAGACCTAAATAATGTCAAAATGGCAATTTTCCATTGGAGATTATGAAAGTGCATTTGCTTACTATTATTCCCTATTTCATTCCAGCAACATAATTTTAATTCTTCTATAAAGAAAATATTTTGACAGCATAGAAAGGCACCCCTGATGTTTGAAACTTTCCTTTTCTTCCCTTTTCCTCTCACACTGTTGTTTTTCAAGCCGACGTGTCTTTATTTTTTTCAATATTGGTTAAAAAGTCCCCTTCTCAAGTGAGAGATGAGCAAAATGAGCCCAGAGGCAGGGAATTGGTGCAGCCCTCTCCCAGGTGGGAATAGACACTCCCTTGTATTCCCTTCCTTTGCCACCATTTTGTTCCAGCCCTGAAAAGCAGCAAATGGTGGTTATTGTTTCTTTGCAGGGTATGGTTTTGTACTGGATCCATGTGCAAAGTGTAAACATGTCATCAGTCCTCATTTGCTATATCCAAAAACATTCCCCATGTCCATATTTGATTTTCAAGTGCATCTGTGCACTGATTGAAACCCTCCCAACATGCTGCTACGCAAATGCAAACCCACACATTGCTGATTTGGAATCAAATGCTCTTATGCTTCCACACTTCCATTTCAAAGTTTGCCTCAGAGTTGCAGTATGTGCCCTTTTAACACATTTTTTTCCCCTCTCACAAAGAGATCCCTGTGTTCATCGCAGGATGAACATGGTGCAGTCTTTTCCATTTTGTTCTTATTTATTCCTTGGAGCCTGCTTTTATTTTCACAGCTTATTTATCCTTTGTTTACAGCCCACATGTTCTCTTAACCAACAAAACCAATATTTAAACAAAGGAAGTAAAATGCTGAGTTATAATATAGGAATTTGCTATGGATAGAAAGTTGGATTGCAAATAGCAATACATTTTGCCATTAATGTGCTGCTTAAAAAGGAGAGAGAAAAGGCTTATTGAGTTGCAAATTTTCTGAAAAAGATGAATCTCTTATAAACTATGATGGAACATTTTCCTTTTAACACCCATCAGACTTCTAGTCCCGAAAAAAAAGAAGGGGGGGGGGAGGAAGAGAAAAGTGCCAAAATGTGTAATTTTAAAGCGAGTTGTGTTGCACCTAATTATTTTTTCCATCTCACACGATATACAGGAGTTACCTTAACTGCAAAGCTCTGTAGTACCCTTTGCCTGTCATTTTTAATCAGGTTGTTTTAGGTAATTTTTGTTATGCCCCTCATTACTGAATTGTTTATCAATAGGTGCACCAAGTGTCACTAGCTTTTCTCATCAAGCCAGGTCTGACAAAGAGCTGCAGTGCATGGGAAAGAGGCAGCTAGGTGAAACTAATGCCATAGATGTTTGATTCATTAGGAGCTTATTGTTAACGGGGATGTCTGATTGTAAAGGCTCAGTCAAGCAAAAGAGTGCAGAGTAATCAGTCGGATTTATAGTTTGCAGGGCTCAAAAAAAAAAAAAAGAAAAAAAAAGAGAAAAAAAAATCAACATAAACCTTTGGATATAGCAGAAACAGAAAAATCCCCTTTGGGCAGCCCTAACCTGAGACCAGCCAAATAAGGTCATGCTACATGAAGGTTGCCTGTTAGGTGATGGGAGATATAGGAGGATTACAGCCATATGGCATGGCCTATCATACCTTCTGACTTAAGATAACAAAGCCAAGCTTTGTGCTTAGCTGTTTTTGACTGACATCATCAATTTTATTTTATGTTGGTCACCTCCGGTAACAGGAAAAAATGGCCTAGGGTTGATAACACATGCCTGTTTTTTTTAGTATTAAGATGCCTTACAGCCAGTTTTGTGCTGTAAAAAATTTCAAAGAATTAGTAGCTTGTTCTTCTATCAACCATCCTCCAGCAACTGTCAGCTCCCCCCTCCCTTGTTTTCGGTTTGTACCTTGCAAATGAGAGACAGCCTTATTCAGAACCAGATGTAAGGCTCCTAGAGAATGAGCGTAAGCTGTTGTACTTTAAGCCTAATGGGAAGTTTTATATGCAAGGGCCTTGAACTGATTAGTATAATTCCCTCTTTAATACAGCTGTCCCTCCAGATTAAGGTAAACCAAATGTTGCAATCAGAGATTAGTGTACCTTGCCAGTTATTAACATCCCCGGTTGCTCGCCGAGCACGTCAGGCACTAATGCTGTGTATTTATTTGCCACTTCCACGCTGTAACTTGAACTTCTGCACCTGTCCAAGCATTCCAGGGAAGAGAGGGGTATTATTGGGAAGCAAAAGTTTTATACCTGTTCCACCTGTTTGGTTTTGTCACCGCCTGAGATTTTCTTTTTTTCCTGCCAAGATTGCCAGGTGGTTTAATCCGTTCCTCTGCCGGGTTTATGAAGAAAGACTTTGTCTGCTGAACTGCATTTGTTGCCCCTCATCTGCTTTCCCTTATCGAGTGCGTGCTACTCACCTAAACCGCCTATTTATTTATTTATTTACTTACTTACTTTGCTTTCCCCCTTTTTTTTTTTTTTTGCAGAGGCTCTCTGGCTGCTCTTTGTGTGCTGAGGATGCGGCTCCGGGCGGGGAGAGGCAGCACCCGCTCCCGCTGTGCTCGCATCAGCCCGCGGTGCCTCTCGCCCAAGGTGGGTCACGCAGTTGTCTTCTTGCATTTGGCAGGATATCCTGTCCACCAGCAACACAGATGTCAAGGGGGACAATGTCCGGGTTATCGAGGCAAGATCTTTGCCTCCCCCCCACCTGATCAGATTTTCTAGATAAATGTACACCGTAAACAGACTTAAAAAGCTTAGTGGGGTTGAGAGTGTCTTGTGCAGCATGGAGGAAATCAATAAAGTTAGGCCATGCTAAATAACTGCTCCTCAAATGCATTTAATTACTTTAGAAGACTGTTAATTTACCTACAAACATGAAAATCCTGGGCAGGAAAAAAAGAGCTACATGAGACACAGAGGAAGATGCTGCTTAAATGGGGTTTATTTCTTTTACACAAACAATTAATTAGCCTTACAGTTTACAAATCCATAGCAGAAAGAAAGAGTTTGCCTTTTCTAAACCAAAAATTGAGACAACCCCACCAACAAAATGCCCCTGCCTTCAAATACCTGTCCCCAGACCCTCTCAAGCACTGTGCTCTTCACAGGGAATGCAGGGCTGAATATCAGCTGTAGTTTTTGGAATATTGTTGCTTCCTAGTGAAGACCCTGCTAGAACACTGTTTTTTAAATTGAATATATTCCTTATTAAATAGCTAATTGACATAAGGTCAGAAAGGGACGTTTCAGAACAGTCCCCCTAATACCAAACTTTACCGCCGGCTGCACACTGCCTGCACGTTATGGCTTAATTGCAGATTTTTTGAAAAGACAAAAATATGTTCATATCTGAGGAATTATGTCTTGCAGCCTACTAAATATGCTAATGCAGTACTAAGCAGGGATAAAGTTCTTGCCATACCACCCAACAGTTGCGTGGGACACGCTGCCAAGTTATTGTTAATTGTAAAGCGCATGCAGGCTTTGCAATCCATCTTAATTGTCATACTTACTCCAGGTTTGGTGATAAGGCTAGATGGGCTGTTTTAAAGTGACAATGTTGACAAGGGGAAAGGGTGTGGGCCCGGGCTTGCAGTTCTGGAGGGGTTACGCGCTCTGACCTGCCGTAGGTTGATATGGACAGTCTGCAAGGGGATTTGAGTTGTCATGGGGTCCCCAGGCAGTTGAATAGAGTGACTGTCTGTCCTGCTTTTTCCTGTTAGGATCCTGACACGTGGAGCATTGATGAACTCAGCATAACGTTGAATAGGAGCTTTTTGGCAGCTGAGACACAAGGGCTAAGCTGCAGGTCAGAGATAACACTAGTGCAGATCTCCTCATGCACACAGTTAGTAGCATGCTTTCTTCCCTCCTGAGTGCAGGAAATAGCTCATGTTAAATACGTTCACTTTTCAGTTTTCCTTTCTTCTAAAACGCAGCTTGACAGATTGGGCTTTTCAGCTTCCCCTCCTCCTTATTTTTTTTTTTTTTTTTCCACCACCTCTGCTTTCTACCTCAGAAATACTCTTCAGGAAGCAGGAGTTAATCTTGGTGAGGAAACGATAAGGTGATACTTGATTTTTCAGGGGAAAGCAGAAGGATATGACTGCCCGGTAACTGCACAGAAATTTGCAGGGACTCCTTTTTTTAGGGCTTCCCTTTGCTTTTTCCTTTCTCCTCCTCAGAGTGGAGAGTGAGCAGGTCTGGCTGGAGGTAGGCAAGGGGTTTAAATAGCATCGAGGGCAGGAAGGAAGTGCTGGGAAGGTACATCGATAAAAACCGCTTCCCCGTGCTTCTCTATCAGCTCCCTGGATCAGGTGAATCGGGTCGTTCCTTTCCCAACTTTGATGCATCCTGGCTGGCACAGAAATGTGTCTTTGAAGTCGTTTTATATTCGGCCAAGTTTTTTTACATGGTTCCCAAAGAAAGAGGGCGAGCATTGTCTCCGCTAAATGATGTCAGGCCGGCATCCTGTGTACCGAGACAATGTCGAAGGATCTATCTGCTCTTGGCATTGCTCTTGAGGCTGCCTGGGCTGTTCGAAGTGTTTGTGTCAGCAGGCCCCGAACCCGATGGAGATTTGGGGAGGGAGATTGCTCCTAAACTGCCCTTTGCCTGTGTGTGGATACACGTGGGGTTTGTTGGGTGGTAGCGAGCCTGAGATCACCCAAGTCATCATGCAGCTGGGCATGGGTTTGGTGCTGCCTGGAGCCAGAATCCTCCCCAAAGTGAGTGGAACTGTGCACATTTGTGTTGGGCTTTGAGGTGGAGCGGGAACTCTCCATGGGAAGAGCCTCTCTGGTGATGGGGGGGCTCTCCTCCCAGCAAGGTGGTGCTCAGCAGGAGCAGGGCAGAGCCAGGATGAGACCCTATTGTGAGGGCCTGTCCACATTAGCGGATTCCTGTGCCTGTGTTTAGACTTTCCACGACTTAATTGGGCCTCTGCAGCGAACCGTTTGCAGCCAAGGGGCCAAGGCTATTGTTTGTTCCTGTGGCTATCACTGAGAGCCACGCAGACAGGGAGAAGTATAGACATAAATACCGCCTTTGTTACACTCTGGATGCTCCTTTTGCTATCCTGAATGATTTCATGCTCACTCTTGGGTGACTTCAGCAGCTTTTCCAGCAGATGCACTTTTTTCGCTTTCTTGGAGAGGTGGGAAGTGGCTGGAAAAAGGACAGCAGAACCCATTTGCATGAAATGGTCTTGCAGGATAAGGCTGTTTTCTGTTTTCTGCTTTCTGTGTAAGCAGAGGGTCTGTGGTCACAGCCAGTGCCACTCAGAGCTTGGGGAACACTTCTCAGCTGCCACCATGGGGTTGCATGTTTTTCCTGGGAAAGCAGAGCTGGGAGCACTGTGCATTTTCTTTGCTAAGCCATGAGTTCATGATGAAATTTATAGGATGAGATCTATGACTCTGCTAATACTTCCACACAGCAGTTTGCCCTTTTCATTCCAGAGTGTTGGACAGGAGCTAAGAAGATCTGGCTTTTGTTTCCAACTCTTCTACAACTTCCTGTATGACCTTGGGCAAGTTGCTTTCAAGCTTTCCTTTGTAGTAATGTTGCTTGCAAATGTTAGAAGAGTTGTGAATATGCAAGGTTGATTTGGTAGGTGACATTCAGGTACTAATTTGACACCTTGCAGAGAAAAAGCAGCCCTGTGAAATAAGAAAATGAACCTTGAACCTTGAATGAAATTTGAACCTTGGCTTCAAATGCAGGATTCAATGAAACACCAACAGGAGCAAGATGCTGGCTTGTCTGAATCAGGGTGAGCTGCACACAGGGCCAAACCTGGGCATAAAGTTTGCTCTCAAAAGGAATGGGATAAATAATGAAAAGTTATCTAAATGAAGGTCAGAGAGCACGTGAAGTGACAGCATACAAGAAAAATAGGACCAGAAGATGAGGACAGAGATATCAGGGATAAAGGTATGACACAGTAGGATTAATCTGAATGTTGTGGTTATTCAGCCTGAAGGAGGCTCTGGGGAGATCTTAGAGGCCCCTGCAGTGCCTAAAGGGGCTCCAAGAGAGCTGGAGAGGGACTTGGGACAAGGGCCTGGAGTGACAGGACAAGGGGAATGGCTTCAAACTGGCAGAGAGCAGGTTTAGATGGGATATTGAGAAGGAATTCTTCCCTGTCAGGGTGGTGAGGCCCTGGCACACGTGCCCAGAGGAGCTGTGGCTGCCCCATCCCTGGAAGTGTCTAAGGTTGGATGGGGCTTGGAGCAACAAGGTCTAGTGGAAGGTGTCCATGCTCGTGGAAAGGTGTTAGGAATGAGATGGTCTTTAAGGTCTCTTCCAACTCAAGTAATTCTTTGATCCCATGAATTTCCTTGTAGGAACAGACCTCTTGCTGGCCCTGCATGCAGAGGAGATGGAAGCCTATGCTGTACATTCCCCCAGGGAAAGGAGAGCTTGTCCCAGGAGTGCAGCCCATACAGTTCAGTGCTAAGCTGCAATACAGTGACAGGAGCAGATGACTCTCGGTTTGGGGGGGCTGAGTGATTTTGTTAGAAGTACTGGAATGTGCACACACAGAAACTAAAATGTGTGTGAGCTACAGAAAGCTCACACCACCTTCATTAAAGCCATGGACATCTGAGTGCCTGAAGATCTGATAGGACTTGTTTTTTTAAAGTGGTAAAAGTATGTTATTAAAGACTAGCATATCTAGGAGCTTGATCACAGCCTGGTTTATAGGGAGTGGTAATATCTTTATTAAGCTAACTGATATAGTTGGAGGGGGAAAAAACAGACAAGGCCTCTACAGGGCTCTTTGCTGTAATTAAAATAGGCTGCTTATATCTAGTTAAATAATATGTAAACTCTTAAGGCCAAATGCTGCAGCTAGTTACTATTAGTGAGAAACTGTAAACTACAAAATCCCAAACCAGGAAGTCCCATGGAGATAAAAAAATATCTAAAGAGCAGTCAGAAATGTGCCCTATATTATTGATGCTTCAAGCAGTATTAAGTTGTGAAGGGCTGGAATGTAAACAGAGTTACAGATGTCTGATGCCGTAGGTTGAATTAGGGAAGCAGGAAATGCACTCCTTCGCTTGGGATGTTTGGAAAAAACACCTTCTGCTTGGCTTTATCTGAAACAGTTAAAGGTTTGTTTAACCTACAAAATAATTCGGAGGAGAATACACCAGGCAAAGTTGTTTCTTCTATTTATAGTGCCAAAAATAGGAGCTGTGCAAACCAGCAGAACACGGTCCCAGTTCACAGAGAGCTGCATTTTAGAAATGACCTAATGAGAGAGGGTCACAGTAAGGGTAGGTTGTGTCACAATGGAAAAAAACTACAGCTGTACACACATATGGCTACTCGGGGTAGGCAAGCCTGATCTTAGAGAGGCAAGTATTGTATGTATCTTTGTAATGTAAAGCTAATGATTATTTTCCTCCCTCGGGGTGAAGTGCAAAGGATCAGTTTTGTTTCTTAGAAGAGGGTGGGAGAACAGTCTCTATAAACCGCTCTGGTAATCCTGATACTTTATTTCCCAACCTTGAAAGCCTACAGCCTTATCTTATCTCCCTATGGTTGTTGTTACCCCTGCCAAACTCCGCTGATGGGCTGCTAACATCGTTACATTTGTTCCTGATTTGTGTAGGTTGAGCACAGAGCAGACATTGCCTGCTGTATGTTCTGGTGCAGGCCCCGCTCCTCTTAAATCTACCCCAAAGGGAGCAACCTGATGCTTTGAAGGAGGGTTTGTTTTGTTTTGTTTTGTTTAAAGTAGCATTAAAAAGCTCAGAACCCACCTTTGTGGGTCCAGGGGGAGGGGGAGTGAATTGTGGTGGTGCAGGATTTGAGCTGTGTGGGGACAGGGACTCACAGGAGGCTGGTGTGCAGTGGTGGCTGACTTGTTCCTCAGAGGCAGAAGTACCCTCATGAAGGCTGGAGAGGAGCTATTTACAAGGACACACAGTGACAAGACAAGGGGGAATGGCTTTAAAATGACAGAGGGCAGGTTTAGATTGGATATTAGGAAGAAATGCCTCCCTGTGAGGGTGGGGAGGCCCTGGCACAGGGTGCCCAGAGAAGCTGTGGCTGCCCCTGGATCCCTGGAAGTGCCCAAGGCCAGGTTGGACAGGGCTTGGAGCAGCCTGGGACAGTGGGAGGTGTCCCTGCCCGTGGCAGGGGGTGAAATGAGATGGTCTTTAAGGTCCCTTCCAACCCAAACCATTCCACGATTCTATGGATGATGCTTTGGGACACAATAACTTCCTCCTGCGTTTATAATGAACAGTGGTTTGTGTTGGAGATTTCTGAGAATTTAAATTTCTCAGATCCTGCAAGTTCTATGCTGGCTGCAGCATGGGACAGTTTGTTATAACAGACAGCCCTCACAAACCTGAAATAGTCTTTGTCCTTTCCACTGTGATTGTTGTTGGTAAACTCATATAAGTGGGAAGTGCCATTTCCTTCACATTGTTTGAAGTGTATTTGTTCAAGAAATAACTGAATAACAGTTTCCCGTTTTTAAAGCAGGAGACTTTTTTCCCTAATGCCCTAACTCTAAATTAGTATTCTGGATATCCCAATGAATCCAGAACAGTAGGGCAGCCAGGTTAGGGCCTAGGCATTAAGGCATCCCAGGAGTTAATCTTTCTCCTAATAATTAACTTTTAATTTATTTTTTATAAGAAGTTTTGACTGTCATTTATTTCTTACTTCAAGCTGAAATGCTGAGTTGGGAGAAAAAAGGGGTATCAAGTATCTGTTTTGGAACTATTTTGTTTGGATGACACCTAGGTAACATCAGAGACACCTTTGCTGTGTGGGAGCTCTGAGGCAGAGCAGAATTACTGTGGCAACATGGCTTCCCTGAGTTTCCTTTTTGCACGCTCATTTGAACTAGTGACTTTAAAAGACTTCATTTCTCCTGTTTCTGCAGTATGCTCTCCTCATTTTTCTCTTCATTCCTCAGTTTTTGCTATTTCATAAGCCTGAAACAATAGCAGTGCCTGGACTGATGGTAAGGAAATAGGTGAGAGTGTGGAAGATCATTATAATTAAATAATCCAATATAAAATAAATTTAAAAAAGAAAAGGAAAAAAATAGCATAGAATTTGTTTTTGTGAGCAGTGCTAGTTGCCTTGCCAGTCTGAAGCTGGCACTGTGGGTTTGCTGTAATCACTGAGCAGAGAAAAAGAGACACGGGGTTTGTTTGTTTGTTTGTCATCATGGAGTTGAGCAGGACTTAAGCACTTGAATGCACAACACTTTTCTCTGCTGCCTCTCTGTGTTTCTGGATTCCGCATAAATTCCCCCCTTTTGATTCCTCCAATCTGTTTTTCTGACCCTTCTTAAGAATTAGGATTTATATATATCCCATGTGAATATCAGCTCGGAAAATGTGCCTTTTTGATTTTAAAAAGGAAGTGTGCTAAAAATCAATTACACCTGTGGCTTTGAGTGCTTTGCTGGAGCACTGTCTCCTAGGGAAGATGTGTGTGTGTGTGTTGCTTTGCTTTGGGGACATCCAAGCATCTTTCTGGCTCATTGGTGAGTCTGTAGCAGGATGGCACCTTAAGTTTGTTGTGGTATAATATGGCAGGTGGGCAAATGCCCAGAACCTGAATCCTGGACATGGTGCAATATGCTGTAGCGTAACATATAGACCTTTGGTTTCAACACAAAGTGGTTCAAAGATTAGGAGGACGAAAAGACACATTTAAAAGCAAAAAATGTCGTAATCAAACAAGATGGCACATAGCAATACCAAGGGAAAATAATTCCTCTCGTCTCCCAGTCCTGACTAGTGCACTTCATCACCAAAGCCAATAATCCTCTGTCACTTGGAGAGCAGACTCCAAAGGCCTGTGCTATGCAGTATTTCCAGTGTTGCTGGTAAAGATCAAATAGTGAGACCACAGGGCCTTCAGCTTGCTTTAGGAGCAGGGACCCTGCCTTGCTGGGCTGCTCTGCTGCCATGTGGAAGGTCACACCCCTCCTGTCACACACTGACTGCTCACCCCAGCCCTGGCTGTAAAGGCTGTGCCAGAGGCAAGGAAAGGAATGGAAAGACATGTGGTGGAAAGATGTTGCACTCTAGCATTCCTTGGCTTGCAGATGGCAAACTCCAAACTAGCACAGGCCAGCCAGAGCAGCCAAAGGCTCTTCTCATGTCCTTTCAAAGCCGACCTTTAGGCACAGAGTTAGTGCTAATTGCTTGAACCCTACTGAGGTCTGAGGAGGTTGGTGCAGCACTGAGTAGGAGTTGTGGATCTCTGCTCTTCTCTTGGCTCTGCCACTTGCTCCTTGTGACTGCAAATCACATCCTCCGTGTGATGCTTTCTTTAGTTGTGTCATGCTTTTGGATCTTTGGCTGGTGAATAATTAAAAGGGAGTGTGCCACTCATTTGAGTGACCGAGCAGGCAAAGGACTGATCTGTAGGGCAAGTGGCCATTTCCAAACCAAGGCATGAAGATTGTAGGATTATCAAGGTTGGAAGACACCTCTAGGATCATCGAGTCCCATAGTTAAGCCAGCACCACCATATTCACCACTAATCCATATCCCCTTGCACCATATCCACACACCTTTGGAACACTTCTGGGGATGGTGATTCCATCATTTCCCTGGGCAGCCTGCTCCAGTGCCTGACTGATCACTTTCTGGACCTCATGCTACTGCCCACGCTTCAGTCGCAGTCAGGGGCTTTCCTCTGCCTTGCTTTCCAACTGACCCTTCTGGGAGGAAGGAGAAAGTCCTGAGCTGTGTCACCTGCCCCAGCAGCAGAGACTGGCACAGCACATTGTGGTCTGTGCCAGCTGCAATGATGAGGGTGGGCTGGGAGCCCCACTCACCACTGGCCTTTCCAAACTCCTGATGCTCTGGAGTTCCGGCTGTGTGGGAGTTTTGCCTGATCTGGTAGGTATGCAGTCAACATAATGTTCCAGCAAAGCTTACACACTTGAAACAATACTGCTTTGTGCTGGAAACAGGCGAGTTCTAGCAGCAGGGAGCCTCCAGCACTCTTGTACCTCGTATTTCTTATTTACAACCCTGGTGTTTTCTTTTCTTGTCAACTTGGATAGGGCTTGGAGCAACCTGGTCTAGTGCAATGTGAGGCAATCTCTGAGGTCTCTTCCAACCCGTTCTGGGATCCTGTAATTCCATGAACTTGACCTTCTCACCTACTGCACACCATGCACAGACTGTCACAGGTTTCCCTTCCCTGGTGCTGACTGAGGTGCTGGTCAGACCACACAGTTCCTTCAGATGACACAGACAGTCTGATCTCTGGAGAAACTCTCCAGAACTACCCACCTCGCTTGACTTTATGCCTTGACACATCTGTGAGTCAGCACAGTGGTGATACATTCTGCCAGATGCTTCCCAAGAAGAGTCGTCCTGACCCAGAGGTTTTGGTAGTCATCTCTGACATAGCCCTCAGCCAGCTTTCCATAGGGCAGTCCTGTGGAGATTGCAAATGAGCCAGGATGAAGCGCTTGCTTTTGCACCAGCTCCCTCACTGCTACTGCTTATTGTGTCTGGGATGTCTCAGGCCATGGTGATTTCATGCTCTCATTTCCATAGTCAGACGGTTTGCATCTGAGTGTGCTGCCGCCCCAGCTGTTTGCAAGGATGTGGGTGTCTGGTGTTCCCTCTATCAGCCCCTTGCACCTTCGGTTCACAGCCAAGCCAGTCATCCTTATTAATAGAAGGCTGGATTTCTGTGGTGAGATGTTGAGGTTGGTGTCACAGGGTGCAGCTCGGCGATAAGGACGTGGGTCTACTGCCTTGGAGGACTGGCTGTGAAAGCTCCAACCAAGCTCAGCCTGGACATGTGAAAATGTCCCTGTAGGACTCATCCTTCCAGGCTCCTCCCAGGTCAAGGGATGCATCTGGCTCAAGAGGGCAGGTTGGTGTGGAAGGCTCTCAGTGCTTCATCTGTCCAGGGTGGACCAGGAGAAACAGAAGGCTGGCAAATGTTTTAAGGTGCAGGAGTCTCCTTTTAACCACCCAACAGTGTCCTGGCCAGCCCCACCATCTCCTGCCAGCTCTGGAGATAAGCCCACAGCGGGTCAGACCTAGGGATCATCGTGCCCCATCTCTGGCCACAGTAAACTGCAAGTGAGATGCAGAGGATCAGGAGATGCAGATAGTGACTTTTCCCAGTCCTCCCCATTTGCAGTAACTGTTTCCTTGTGTGTTTGGTGTGGTGTGAGCCCTACAGACTCAAAGTGTCCTTGCAGCCATTTAACTGAGATGTCTCCAAGGAGCAGACCAGGGTCAGTCTTGTGCTGTCCTTGTGTTTTTTTCTTGAGATGGACAGATGGACTGATGCATTTGAGTTTATTGTTTCATGACACTGCTGGAGAAAGAGAGGGAAAAATACAAAACCACCAACCCTATAGAGAAGTTCCTGTGTCAGGACTGTCTCTAACCAGTGCAGGAGGAATCATCATTGCTGGCCCATTTATTATCTCATTTTCAGAGGCCTTTCTAAAACTACCCATGAGCATGAATAATTGTATCAACAGTTAAAATTATTAACACACCATTAATAAATACGAATAATCATATCAAAGGTTAAATTTATTAACAGTTAGTGCTTTTTTTGCTGTTGTTTTTCTTAGCTTTTTGCCTCCCTCCTGCTGCAAGGCGACCATCCCAGCCGGAAACCTCTGCTTTTAAAGAAGGGCTTGCTGAGGCGAAAGGAGTGGGTTTCCTAAGCCACGGGATCAAAGCAAAACCTCCCAGCCTGGCCAGCACACAGGTTTCCTCCCTCTCCCAGGTTCCCAGCTCATGTCCGGGCTGGGTGTCCAGCTCAGCCGCCCCCATGGATGCCATGAGTGCTCCCAGCTACCTCAGGATCACCTTTTTATTTTTTTTTTTTTGTAATTTAAAAATAATTTGGTGGCTCTCCAGCCGAGTTATCTGCTGTTGCTGCAGAATATGCTGTGTGTTGGACTCCCACAGCCCAAAGCCTCTGTTTCCTTTCTGCCAGTACCTTGGTATCTGCCTTGCCCAGGAGCCTGCTGATGAAGATTTCCTGTTTGTTTTGAGTCACTGCTGGAGTGATAAATATACTTCGTCTCTCTCCTCCGAGAGGAAAGAAACCAGCTGCCCCGAACTAAAGAGAAAAATATGTCGAAATTCCACCAAAGGGCCCTGTTATCACGAGGCTTCCCTGGAAGGATGAAGCAGGGTAACATGAGCTGCGACAAAGGCGCGATTTCCTTATTCAGAATGTTCCCTTTCGCCTTTCACCATCTGCCTTTACTCCATAACTTTAATTTTTAAAACAGGTTAGGAATAAATAA
>VXAX01004450.1:0-25931 GCA_013399835.1 Leptocoma aspasia | reverse complement strand
TTACACAGTGGAGTAATGCTTGGCTGGATAAACAAACAATTATACTTGTGGTTTCTTGATCTGACCACAAGTTTTAAATGCTGTATTTTTGCATGAACCTATAATGCTTCTGGATAAACAATTGTGTTTATATTGTCAGGAGTATCCAGTGTGGTGTTGTGTAATTTCTATGTGCGATTAGTGGGATATAGGATAAATTCCAAAAGAAAAGAAAGGAAAGGAAGATTAGATTATTAAGTCATTTTTAATAAAAACAGCATAGTTTGGAATCGCTTATAGCTTAATTTGTAATTTTAAAAGAATGCAGTGCTGGCTTTTAAGTTTCTACAATTATCTTTTCATCTCTTTTTATGCTTTGCTTTACTAGAGATGGGGCCCAACCCAAACCCTTGGATCTAAACCCAAGATCCAGGTTCAGATCTGAGTTCAGAGCTCCAACCTCATTCCCAAAGAAGCAGTCAGGCCAGCGAGCTCCTGCTCGGGCTGCATTTGAATTTTGCAGCCCAGGTTCAGCAGTGTTTGATTCTCAGGAGCCACACGTGGGGCAAGTGGTGGTGGCCTTGGGGCCTTGAGGTGCCTCCAGCCCTGCAGAGCAGCCAGGTGGGGTGGCAGGGGTCACAAAAGTGCTGTAGGTCAGTGATATAAGAAAATGCTCATTAAAAATATCTTGGGGGCAGCTTTGGTCTGGTTCGAACCTACCCAAGGCAAGCACAACCTCTTGCCATGGCTTAGAGGAATGTGCACTTCCAAAGAGGATTTGGGGTTTTTTTGGATGAAAATTCTTCTAAAGGTACTGGTTTCAGCCTCATAAAAGGCACAGGGCTAAGTTTTGCTTTTGATAGGTGTTTGAACTGCTGCTTATGGGGGAAAAAAGAGGTGATTTTCCTCCAATTTTTCTACAGTTTTTGCTATATTTCTCCTTTTTCTTTCATGTAAATGCCTTAAGCATTGCCAAATAATATGTGCTTTTCTCTGCTCACCAGCACATTCCCACTCCAACAGGCTAACCCAGCTCTCCTTTTTATCACTGAGTGAAATCACATGGAACAAAAATAATTATATTTAAGCAGTTTGAAGTGTACTTTTTTTCCCGTGGTTTACCTTTACCATCTCCTAGTAAAATATAATTTCTTCTTTCACAGCAGATGAAAAAAGACCATTATAACTTTAAAGCATGAGATTATAAAAGACTGCAGCTAGTTTAGCTCTCACAGTTAGAAGTTAATTCTAAGTCACTGGAATTGAAAACATCAGTTTGCAACATTTACTGGCTTGCTATAAAAATGTATTCCCCTGTGTTATGTTAAACATGAGAAACTACACCTCGGTGTGTCCATTATTTATATATTTATTCATATCTTGCTGCTTTTGATTCAGCTGTGTAACTGTATGCAAAACAGATAATTACTGGGGAACAGAATAATATGTATTTTGAGGGGAATAAATACCCTGAAGGATTTGCTTTTGGGGAAAGAACACACTGCAAAGAAATTACATAGATTTTTGAAACAGATATGAAAACAAAACTAAACAAACAAAACAAAAAGGTGAGGAAATACGGGCCCAGCAGCTTTGACCTTATTGTGTTTGTGGTGGGAGGAGTAATTTTCCTTTCTCAGCACCCAAATCCACCTTGGAAAATTGAACTTGAGGGCTATTATTTGACACGGTTATGCGTAAAACAGGGTTTAATGGCAACTCTAGCCAAATATCGGAATGATGCTGAGGGGCTGCCTGATCTTCATGGTTGGAATCAACACTTCCCTGTGAAAAGGTGCTGCTTAAGAAATACCTGCACCAAACTTGCCTCACACATGGCAATTATTTTGAGGAAAATGCCATTTTCCTTTCCCTTTTCAGCCCATGGTGTCCCACGTGTTCACCACCCTGTGGTGCCGTCGGCAGCAAGGGAACAGTTCTGGATGGGCTTCCACAGAGGTAAGCACTGCAGATCTCCCTCCTCCAGCTTTTTTCTCTGATTTAGCACTAGGCAGTGGAAGAGAGATGCTGAAGACATTAATTTCAACGTTTCCAGTAGCAGAATTACTACTGGAAACGTGGCTGAATAACAGCATCACTGCTCATCTCCCTTTGATTTATTCAGCGCCAGCATTTGCCTGTTCCATTTCTGTTTGCAGGCTTTCTGGTGGGAAATAAGAGTTTCCCAAACTTTCCTACAAGTGAGGGTTTTATAAGCAAGTGCATGCCAAAAATGGTTGTCTGGTCATCTCAAAACTACTCAAACAGCTTTGAAACCTGGGTGGTGCAAAGGGATACTAAAGCTGCTCTGTGGAGCATCCAAAGGGTCCATCTGCAAGGCCAGGTTGGACAGGGCTTGAAGCAACCTTGTCTAGTGGAACGTGTTCTTACCCCATGGCAGGGGATGGAATAATATGGTCTTTAAGGTCTCTTCCAGTCCAAACCAAGCTGAGGTTTTATGATTTTACGATCAGTTTTGTTTGTTTAGTTTTGTTTCCATATCTCTTTCAAAAATCTATGTAATTTCTTTGCAGTGTGTTCTTTCCCCAAAAGCAAATCCTTCAGGGTATTTATTCCCCTGACGCTGCCTCTGAGCATCTCCTGGGACCCAAACGAGCAGTTTGTGTTTGGCTGTGGAAGGGAAATTTCTCACACACATGGCGTAAGTACTCACTGCAGCTGGCTGTTTATCTCAGGTATTTGGAAGGTCTTTTTGCTGTTGTGTCCTGGTCTCTGGAACAGGCGCCCCACAACACCTTGGAGAGGCTGCACCCTGGGCATTGAGCCACAAAGGGGGCAAAGTGCCACGGCTTGGGGCACATGAGGCAGGATGTGGGGTGACTCCCAGTTTTCCAATTCCTTGGTTAGAATGAGGAGATGGTTTCTGTGTTAGTCTGCCTCATGGGACTGTGCCTTTCCACCAAGAGAAAAAAGTTTAACATGAAGACACTCTGCAAACAAATATAGTCATGGGTAGCAGCGCACAAAAAGCAGTTTAACACAGTGCTAAAGAAAATCAAAGTGAAAAATCTCGGTCTTAAAATCGCAGCCTTAACACTTCCACCAGGACTGATCATAAGTTTCTTTTTCTTTTTTTTTTTCCTCTTTCCTTTTGGTGGAGAAGTTTTCGAAGGTATTTTTCAAACTTTCCAGTTTAGCAATGTGTTGGCTCAAATTGAAAAGAGAACTAGGCACTGGGTCACAGGCAGAATTAGGTTTGTGCTAGTGGTGGGGGCAGGTTGCTGACACAGCTACAATCAGACAAAACATTCAAAACTTCTGGCTTTGTACTTCTCAAATGCCTCTTTTAGAAAATCGCTTAAGTTGTTATTAACATCCACCACCCACCTTCCCTTTCTGGTCCTGACATTGTGTAATAATAGATAATGTTGACATATGTTCCCTGCTGGTCAGAAATACTATACTTCTGTGAAAGGTAACATTTTCAAGCAATGACAAAATGTATTTTACTTGGACAGAACATTAGTTATTGGACTAATCTCCCAATGTGGGATGTGGGGTAAAAGTTTTAACATTTTAGTTGTGGGAGAAAGTTTGTTGGGACAGTAAAAGCATCAGTATGGGGTGTGTTTAGTTTTCTCCATTTCTAGAGGTACTGGCTTGGTATCAAACTCTTGCGTCCGTAGGAATTTAAAAGAAACATTTGCAGTATGTATGAGGAACAGCTGTCTGTGTACTCCCAGCAACTTTTCAAAATGACTATTTGGACATTTTTTTCCTTGGAAGGACTAGAGAGCTAAGGAGTGTGTGTGTGTGTGTGTGTGTGTGTGTCCCACGAGCTCCAAAAACAATTTTTTATTTTACTGGATCAATTTTGAAATATTGAGTAATTGTATAAAGAGCTGCGTTTTTGTTTCTATTTCCCACTAAAAAAAGCTGTCTGAAAATAGAAAAAGAGGAAGAGACAGCAAAATCTTCCAAACAAATATGTTGTGAAAAAACTACTTTTGAAAGTAATCTAGGGTGAGATTATATAAAAACCTGTCTGCTTTGCATGTTACCCAGCTCAGCACAAGACTGCACAAGCCTGGAGAAATCGGGTTTTATTTTAGGTCTTGCATGGATCTCTGTGCTGGGGAAGCTGGAAATCAGTTCCTTTATTGAATCTGGTCTTTTTACGTGCTACAACAGGATCCAGAAATAATCACGGGGGGTCCTGTCACGTGCCAGATAAACATCTCTGGCAGTGAGCTCCCTAAAATTTTTTTTCCTACGATTTTTTTTTTTGCGCTTCGAAGCGGGCTGATCAGAAATCTGGCTTTTCCTGCAAAATCAGGGAGGTTTTAGGGAACAGCCCTCTGTCCAGCATCTACCCACTACCTCCCAGGCTCTGACACACCAGTCTGTGAGGAGCAGGAGCTTTAACCTGCTCAGCCCTCACCCCAAACCATGAGCCGTGACCTTGGGGACATCCTGGGGACATCCCAGGGCCTCCCAGCAAACCCTTCCCGTATGGGAAGCGAGCTGGTGCCGTGTGGGTCTGGGATGGGGTGTCCCATGGAGCAGCTCCCCCGCCAGCTCCCCATCCATCCATCTTCCTTCACCCATCAGGAGCATCCTGTTTGTTTTCAAACTCTCCCTGTGTGTCTGTCGGGCTGCCTTGGGCTGGCTCTGTTCTCAGTTACACCCATTGATGTCAGTGGGGTTGCGTTGGTGGAATCAGGAGAAGAATTTGGCTCCTCGTCGTTTTATTCCCCCTCTCCTCTTTTTTTTTTTTTCTTTTTTTTTTTTGACGCTGCTGAGGCTGAGCCCAGCCTGCTGCCTGGCTTGTCCCGGGCTCCTGCCGCCGCTGGGGTGAGAGCTTCTCTGCAGCTCCTGCTGCTTGGCACGGCTTCGCTGCTTCGGATCCAATCTCGGCTCAAAACATATCTGTTCTGCTTTCTGCTTCCTCCCTCCCTCCCTCCTCGCTCGCTGTAAAGCATTTTATTATCCAGACTTTATGGAAGGCTCTGTACAAAACGAAGTTGTGAGGTTATTTGTTTTGGTGCGGCCGATCCAATAGCATAAACTACTTCCCTCCTTTAATCTTCCCCTCTTTAGATAGCACATAGGCTTTTATGTCCATTAATTGTCAGAAATAAATGCTTCTTTAGCTATTACTTCCTGAAACAGAGCAGCGATCTCCCTTACATACAGCTGTTTATATTATGCATAGCACAGACCTGTCATAAGAATACACTATAAGTTTTTGTGAGACCTTGCCCTCACATTTAACATAATTTCCAGTTTAACTTTCCTTTTTCCAAAGTATCCAGCGGGCTAGTGAGCAGCAATGGCTGCCATGGTTCAGGCACAACCCCTGCAGAAGCCAGCAGGCATTAGAAGAAATAGAAGAGGGATAGGATATAGTGGGTAAGGTTAGTGGGGTTTCATGTTGCTGCTTCAGGACCTAATCATTATTAATTATTCGCTTAATAGTAGAGACTTCATGTCCCAGCTGAGATTAAGACCAAATGGTGCCAGATGTAGTGCAAACACCTATTAAGTCATCGTCCCTTTATCAAACAATTTACAGTCTAAATAGACAAGACAGAGAAAAGATGGGAGATGAACAAAGAGGTGTCAGCACCGGAGACAGGAAATTGGAGGAACAGGGGCATTAGGGATAGGGAGGGAAATGAAGGCCAGAGTGTAATTTCTGGGGATAATCAGAGAAAGACCCACAACTGGGGTAAAAGCAGAGACACACTCCTCTGGAAAGCCACTGTGACAGCTGAGAATGATCCTGCTCGTCACCACTGCCCACAGGGCTCGGCAGGAGGAAGAGGTGGTGGAGATGCTCGTTGCCCACTTCCACCAACACAACCTGAGCTCCAGCACTGCTAGCAGGGCACCTCTGAACTAACCCAGAGGGTATTTCTGAGCAGGGGTGGGGGATGTTCCCTGCAGCCTCTTCTGCAGGATGGTGACAAGGACTGCACAAGGTCGGTGCTACCGCTCTAGCTAACACCTCTGGAAGGAGAAATCCCCTTAGCCTTAAGGATTGCTTCTCTCCCTCCTGGTACTTTTCCCAGGCCCCTTGGCGTGTGAGCACCACCAGCCCAGGCTCTCACACTCACTCACATCTACTCCTTCTTACAAAATTTAACTTGCACCACCTTACAAATCACCTCTGGATTTGGCCCCTGGTTCAGTTCACCTCTAACAAACAGACCAACGTGCTTGGCTACAAATGGTCTGAGCGCTCGGGTTTGTCACTTTGAGAGGGCTGCTTTGATTTGTGTCTGTTTTTAAGTTTAGCTCTGTGCAGCAGCAAAGACCTGACAACTTTCTAAAGTTCCTTAAATTCTCAAAATGCTCTACAAATGTTAATGCTCTGGCAACAAAGTATTTAGGACACTTTGCTTATGTCTTCATGAATAACTTTCGGAAAGGGTTGTGACATACTTGTACCATTATTTTGTATGGCAATTGAAGAAAAAAAAATCTTGGAAGGATGTTTGTTTTTATTTTTTTTTCTTCTGACCACTCTGTTTGGAAGAACTGCCAAGTTTGACTCTAAACTTGCAAGTATAGTAACTTTTTTTCTTTGAAACTTGGGTCTATAATTTCTGAAGCAGCTTTTGGTTGAAAGCAATTGTTACATTCCTGACTCTTGTGATCAATCGAAATCAATTTCATACAGAAGGTTAACAGAGAAGGTCCAAACAAATGAATCCATGTGCATTTATCTGACAGCATTTCATATACAAATAACGAAAGCAGTACATTATCAATTCTCCGTAGTAAGAAGTATTCTTCATGTTTTTGTAAAAAGTACTTAAGAGCTGGCTTTGAAGAAAGACTTTGAAAACTTGCCAAACCTTCTTTGTATTTTGAAAGTCCACATCAAGAAAGTAGTAAATAGTCAATGAGCGTAGGAAAAAGGAAACTATTAGCATTGTTTTCTTTGAAAGATAAAAAGAAAAATGCAGTGCAAAACTTCATAATCTCTGAAATGTGTATTTGTTATTTGAATCAATTTAAAACAATTGTCACTATTAAGTTCACGTTAGCCTGCCTACTGAACTGTATAAAATGGTTCTGTATCTGCTGGTTTCATGTATGTGGGTTCCCCCCTTTCCTCATCTCCTTCCAGTTTTACAGGCTTAAGCATTTCCATTTAACAGCAGAGTTAGAAGTTATACGAAGGCTCTGCTTAAAGAAACCAACCCTCCTCAGGATTTTTAAAACTATTTTCATTCCTCTGTATGTAAGAAAGGATATTTATCCTTGATTTCTAAAGCAATAGTTCCTCGGCTTTTCCCTTTCTGGGCCCCCATTGTCATAGTGCAGCAGTTCTTTGTAATGTGTTCAGACAAAATATCCTCTTGTTTTTTGTTGTTGTTTTTATTTTCAGAAGTAAATAGCTCCTGGGCCAGGCTTTCTCTTATTGTTATTGTGATTTGATGCAGCATCATTTTAAAATTGCTGCTTGTCACCAGGAAGCATGAGACCAGGTGGTTTCCACAGGCTGAAGAAAAAAGAGAGAATCATGTCAGAGCAAGCTTAACCACGTGTGGGGATGGGAATATGTGCAGACTGACACAATATTCCACCTTTGAACAGGTACATCACGTGCTTGCACCGAACACGGGAACCTTGGTATTATTTAATGATGTGTAATCAAGGAGCCAACTTGCCTTTTACCACCACTAATGCAGGTTGTACTTATGAATATATTAATTGCGAAGCCATTAAGCTGTCCCATGTGTGAGGTAGTGCTATGAGGAAATGCCTGTTCACTTCATCTTTAGTAAGTTCAGCACACGTTGGGCTAAAAGGGGATCTAAGCCGTGTGTAACCTGCGAGAAACAGAAGTGGAAGTTGCTCCGTGGAGAAACATGTGTGTGCCATGTAGAAATGGGAGATTTCCCCCTGTTTGCCATAGAAGTGGCTGTGGGTTATGAAAGGGACACAGCTGAGACCTTGCACGGCTGTGTGGGCATATTGGGGTGTTTGGCTGACCTTTTAAGAGGGATCGTGTCTTTATATAGAAAACGTATATTTGTGGATGAGATAAAGGTAGGATTACAGTAAGGATTTTTTTGGCAGGAGTTTCTGTGATTGTATTTCTTAAGAAGATAGTTGATGGATTAAACGATCATCTGAGATTTTCAGAGTTTGTAAAGACTTTCAGATTTACCAATTCATCATCTCTTGTCTCCATCTAATTATTACAAATCTGTTGCCTCTAAATATTTGTTGCTGCTGGATATTGACTCATGTCCTGCCCTAGCTTTGTTCAAAGTATCTATCCCATTTTACAGTAAACAATCAAGAAAACATAAAATAGATTAAACTGTGATAAATGCCAAGTGCAGGAAAATATCCTGCCGAAAAGTATGAGAATTTTTCATGCTTCTCTGCCCCCATTTTTTCATTGATAAAATGGATCTATCCACATCCACTTCTCTTATGACTTTTTCTTCTGTAACAAATAGTCTAAGCCTGGGCCTGCTGATGGCCTGTTCATGTCCCTTCTCCTTGTAGGGAGATGATGACTGAATTTTGGTGGGATGGGGTTTTGTTCTGGCCCTGCACAGGACACACCCAATAATCCCACCCTGTGCCTGAGAGCATTGTCCAAAGGAAGGAGAGAAATTTTAGAGGATTTATTTTTCTAATAACCAGCATCAAGCAGGCACCCCCCCAAGCAGATGAAGAGGAATGTCACGTTTGTCCTCATGCCTAGAAGAGCAATGCAAATGACTATTCAGCATTTCAATTATCTTCTTTTTTTTCACTTCATGCTAAAAGGGTCTTTTTTAAGAGCGTTTCCCATGCTCTCACTTGGATTGTGACTCTAGGGTTTATCTGATAGCTGATTAAATGCTTTATTTTTTGTTAGTGTGGACTTTGATATTTAGCAAGCAGCATGTAGCTTAAAAGACACATATTTTGAATTTTCTGACTGATTTCAATATTTGACTGTATTTGACTGATTTCAATAAGGCCAGGTCTTCATCACAAATCTGTTAGCATTGCCACAGCTTCATGAGCTGGATAAGAGCAGTTTGGATGTTCATACAAAGCAATAAAAGAAAAAAATTGCTTGCTTTTTTTTAGCAATGGCACTTGTCCATTTCTGCATTCCTGGTAAAAAATGTCTATAAGTAGTTCTTTTAGGGATGACTTTTGGTCTAGTTGCTATTTAGTGATAACATCAAATGCTTTTTATTCTTCCAAAATGCAAAATGAATGCTGCATTATTCTACTAGTACTATCCCTGCAATGAAGCAGAATCTCATCAGGTCAAAGTTTTCAGTTAGGAAGATCAAAGGGGAAGGCAGAGGGACAAACTCTCCTCTGAGTGTTGAGCTCTACGATCCATTGGCATCCAAGAAATTGGGATTTACACTAGTGTAATCAAACTCAGAACTTCTCATGTGGATTTTCTATGGATTTTTGTTAATTCTTGAAGCATGGAACTGTAGTAATCCTCCTGTTCCTAAGGACACAGTCCCAGTGGCAGTCATGTTACACTGGATTGAGGAGGTGTGGTTTGCATTGCCCATGTGGAAGTCCTAGGATAACTGCAGCTGGAATGAGGAGAGATGTGCTCATTAATACATAAACTACTGTGGCTGTGCCTTGTGCTTCCTAGAAACTTCCTGCCTGCATTTTTAAGGAGAAGGCCAAGTTATTCAGCAAAAACATCCTTGTCAGTGCTTCGCTTTGGTTTGCAGTTGCAAAAAAGTGCGTTTTTCAAAATTCAGTGTATCAATGCAGACGAAACCTTTTGGGGCTCCATGTCTTTGGGAAAAGGGGCTGCGTCTAAGTCATTGGTGGGGTGTCACTGTGTGGTGCATCGAGCCACCATCCTGGGCATCCACCAAATTTTGGGATGAGTGCATCTCACTGCTGGCCCCCACCCTACTCCTCAGCCTCTGGGACATTCCTACAGCCTCTTTCCAGAGAAATCCCACGCCGGCAGGGTGACTCACATCAGAAGACATTCCAGAAAGAAGAATAATTATGCCGTTGCTGGAATTGATGTAATGGTGTTTTTCAGGATGCTTTAATAGACATGAGTGATGTTTTGGCAGGCAATCGAAATAACCCTGGATATCTGATTGCATTACTGACTGCTACCAAGGGCATCTCTGGGGAAAGGGACATTACTTAAGGTACTTTCTCCGTATTTTTAACTTGCTTGAGCTAAGTTTTAGTGCAGCATAGGGCTCTTTTTCAGAAGACAGACATATTGGAGAGCTTAACCAAGACATATAACAAACCAAACTCTAAACATATACAGATTCCAAGAGACGGGCCTGTGTAAACAACATCATAATTCCCTGGGTTATGTGCTGTTTAAAATAACATTCAGCTATGCATTCACCTCAAAAGATTGCCACTTAACAGCGTTGTTTCTTTTTGTAATCTTTATTGTTTAGGTTTATTATAGCTCTCATTTTTTTTAGAAAACATAAACAATTTCCTTGTTCGCCCTGCGAGCGGGATCCCCGTGTCCTGGCAGCGCTTCCTCTGCACCATGGCCGGCTAAAAAGATAACAACTAAGGACTGCATTGAGCCTTCTTCTCCCAGAATTAAGTTTATTCTCCCTGCTCGTGTGTGTTTTACTACCATGTTCCTCAGGATGGTGTTTCTTGTTATTAATGATTACTACCAGCGTTTAAACACATCGGTTGGAATCCTCTTGTTTAACACCCACGCGGTCTCACCGAGGCCTCATTGCCTTCATTTAGGCCATATATTAAAAAAATGACAATAAAAGAAGCCCTGCACACTGATGTCCCCGGGTTGTTTTGCAGAGCCTTGCCGTTTAGCTGCTCTCTGCAGGTAAATTGGTCTTTTTCTTGGTCTGGCACGTTGATCAGCCTTCACACTTGGCTGGGCTCGAGGTGCGTTTGTGCAAAGGCAGATTGTTTTAGTTAACATAATCAGTGAACTCACTGTTCTACCTGGATGTCTGGGAGAATTGCCAAGAGATTTCCCAACATTTCAATCAGAGGCAGGGGCTATAAAGCTGTCAGTTTTCTTGTAGGCCAATTTGCCTTTGCCATGGTTCTAACGTTGTGCTCATTTATAAAGAAATCAGCCCAGGTCTTTTGGGGTAATATTTTATGCTGGTTTCAATTTGAAGAAGAATGATTTCTTTTTCTTTCTTCCTCCTTTTCTTTTTTTTACTTTTTATTGTAGGGATGCATTTTTAAAAGCCATTTCCTGACACAGGGAAATGCCCCACTTTAAGATTCTGATACAATAGTAATTAAAAAAGGAATTAAATAATTAATTAATACTCCATTTTTGTTCCCAGCACTGGAGCCCGGCTCCTTTCACATATTGTATCAGCCTCAAGTAAATCTGTTCTCAAATGAAGAAATGAACCTACTTAGGTCAAATGTTCAGAGTGATCTTGGTCTGCCTAGTAATTAGAATCAGAGATATGTTAAACTACCTGAAAATAATTCACTTTCACAAGGAAAAAAAAGTATACCCACAAGTTTATGGTTTGCAGGTCATTGTCATCTACCCTACTTCCACCTGCCACAATAAATTGCAGTGAAATATCTACTACTGAGTACTGAACTCGGGGATTTTTTTTCTCCCAAGCCTTCAATATTTACCACCTTGTGCCAGATTACATCATGTAACCTTCAACAGTGTTGTGACATTTTTTTAGTGGATGGGATGCATGGAGCAGGGAACCACTTCCTGTTGAAGTTTCTTTGATGTTCCCCACAGGAAGTTTTTCAGTATTTGGTCAATTGGATGTTTTTCAAGTATTTTGTCATGTTTAAGGCCTAGGACAACTGTTGGCTATTTTTGCAAGCTGATGATGAGGAAGGTGGACACTCTTCTGCTCCAGCTGCAGGGAGTGGTGGTGGCAGGGGTGATGGTGAGTGCACGGTCCTGTGTCAGCCTGCAGAACTCAAGTATGTGGTGCCATCAAACACATTTTGCAAGATCATCCTCAATAGGTTTGTAATTTTGAAGTTTTGAGTTCCTGAGGGTCAGCACCTCAAGAACTTGATGCAATGAAGCAGGAGGATGGTGACCTTGGGAGATAAGAGAGATGGGGTAGGTTTAGGCTGAACATTGTGGTTGTTCAGTCTGGAGAAGTCTCCAGGGAGATCCTTAAGCACCTTCCTAAAGGTGCTGCAAGAGAGCTGGAGAGGGACTCTACAAGGGCCTGGAGTGACAGGACGAGGAGGAATGGCTTCACACTGGCAGAGGACAGGTTTAGATGGGATATTAGGAAGGAATTCCTCCCTGTGAGGATAGTAAGGCCCTGGCACAGGTCGCTTGGAGAAGCTGTGGCTGTGCCGTCTCTGAAAGTGTTAAAGGGCCAGGCTGAAGGGGGCTGTGAGAATCCTGGTCTAGTGGGAAATATCCCTGCCATGGCAGGCAGGCTTGGAGGGAAATGGTCTTTAAGATCCCTTCCAACCCAAACCTTCTGGGATTCTGTGATCACCTGTCATCGGAGGATTTCACTCCTACCAGGAACATATTAGTGCTTGACAAATTCACCTGTTGGAGGCTTCACACAGCTGATTTATTTGCCAAGACAGGTGGAGAGCTGCCCAGGCTTATCTCTGAGCAAAGTGGAATGAGAAGAGGCACATTAAAGAAGTTCTGCCTCTGATTGCAAAGACGAGAGTGCGACTGTTACAGCGCTGCAAATTAGCAGACGGTTTTAAACCAGCTCCCCAGCACTGAAATTAAAAGCACTTAATACAGGAATCATATTCTCTAGCTAAGGCACAACGGGACTCTGGTGAATTTAGTTTATAATGCTTCCGTGTTGTAACAGAAATTTGTCTTTTTGAGGCAATCAGGGGAGCCGCATTACAGCAGGACTCGCAAAGATTCGTGTTTCTGTCTGGCAGTTGCAAATGCATTAACTCTTTCATGTGAAACTCCTCTGCCAGTGCCACGATTCCTTCTGTGCTGAGTTCAGTGGACCTCTGAGAAATAATGTTCAGTTCCAGGTGAATAGGGGATAGGTAACAAAACTGCCACATGTTCATTTCTTGAACAGAAAAATGGATCCTGTAATGGAATTTTGTGAGTAAATATATGTTGGACTGTTTACTCTTGGGGTATTTGTTGCCAATTTAACAATTAAGCAAGTCAACCTTTGGTGTTGTGGCTCAGCCACCAACCAGATCCATGAACATTTAAATCAAGAATGCAATTTTTTGAGAATTATTATTGTCAAGAAGAAATAAAATTGTCTTACATTAATTAACATTTTCCTCACACAAAGTGATATAGACATATAGACATAGAACCCCAAAATCCCAGCATGGTTTGGGTGGGCATCTCGTTCCTCCCCCTGCCATGGGCAGGGACACCTTTTACTAGACCAGGATTCTCAGAGCCCCATCCAGCCTGGCCTTGGACACTTCCAGGGATGGGGCAGCCACAGCTTCTCTGGGCAACCTGTGCCAGGGTCCCACTGCCCACATGGGGAAAAATTTCTTCCAAATACCCCATCTAAACCTACCCTCTTTCGGTCTGAAGACAATCCCCCTTGTCCTGTCACTCCAAATTCTTGTAAATAGTCTCTCACCGTCTTTCTTGTCAGGTCTCTCCAGGTACTGGATGGCCACAATCAGGTCACCCCAAAAGCCTTCTCTTCTTCAGAGTGAAGAATCCCAGTTCTCTCAGCCTTTCCTCATAGGAGAGACTGTCAGCCTTTTTTCCCTTTCTCTCAAACGTTGGCAAACACACCACAACACCCTGCATTGTAATGAGATAGCAGAGGAGCTGGCTGCCATGCTCATTACTGTTTCATTACTTGGTGATCGGGAGAGCTTTTTTCCATCAGTGCCTGATTTCTGTGTTATCAGGAAAAGGGCAAGATCTTTGATGTTTTGTAACATTCTTCAGCGCTACTTGTTTTCTTCCTTTTCAAGGATAAATCAGTGGTTTATAATTGATCTATAGCAGGTCTTTTGGATTTAACCTAGGGTCATGTATAAAATATTAAATATGGCCATTATAGGGACTATGCTTTAAAAAAAAAAATAATGTATGGGTGTTAGCCTTTATATGCTAGAAAAATTCCATCTCGGGTAATTAATATTTTCCTACATTCATTTTCCATGCAATTTTAATTGGGTACAATATTTTTCACTTCCAGTGCAAAGTAAAAGTGCATTGTCTTGTTCTGTGAAAGAGTTAATCCGTGCTGAGCCGGAGGTTGCTGCATTTCAGTACTAAGCGAATCTGCTACGTACGTTTGAAGAAACCAGCACAGAAAAATGCCAAATCCTCTTGAAATAAGGTACCAAATTTGTCAGATGTTTTGGCATGCTGTAAAAGTTTAAAATTACATTAGTGGCGTCCAAGTTATCACACACATATCCTAAAAAGCAGATTTTCGTAGTGTTCAAATATTCAGCATGCGGCTCATCAGATTGCGTTAACCACCACTACAAAAGGGAAAGGAATCAATACATATGTAAATGTGATTCTGGTTTAAAAATCTATTTTGGGTTTTACTGTTGCCATGCTAAAAGGCATTGTAAACTGCAACAGACCCATTTCCTACGGGTTGGCTTCCCTCTGCCACTGGAGCAAGTGGAGCACGTGGCTCTCCAGAAGAGGAGAGCACTGAAATGAGGGCTGGTGTTAATAATTTCCAGGAGATCTTGTTCCATGTTGAGGAGGTGCCTAGAGATGAAACCTGTTTGAGAGGTTTTCCTGGACTTTGGGAATCACATAGATTGTTTAAACATTTATTATGGATTGCATAGCATGGGCAAAACATATTTCGGTTTTTGGATTAGGCAATAAGTCTTGTCATTAACACCAGGCTCTGTCTAATTTAAGAAATCTGAGTCAGTTGTCTGAGGCTGTGAGGTCCATTAGCAAATTTTTCTCCATCTGTGGAAGATCTTACAGGTCACCTAGAATGGTATTTTTTATTTTTCTGCTTGGGAAGATCCAAAATTCAAAATATTCACGAAGTCTGAAATTGTATGTATAAAAAAGAGCAGACAAATAACATTTTCCCCAAGCAGTGGTCCTTGAAGTTGTTTACATTCATCTATATCAATAAAATCAAAAGCCGGGTGTTCTTCTTCATCCTCTCCTTTGTACATTGTATTTGTTTCCTTTGAAAAGAGTTGGCACTGGAGAGAATAATGATTGAAATCCCAAAGGTGACAGAGTTTGACCCTGACAAGGGTTGAGTAGTTTGGCTGAGCACAGCAAGGAAGTGGGACCTGGGAAGAGCTCAGGGGACAAGAGACACGCCAAGGGTGAAGTGCAGGAGGGTGTGGCAAGGGTGGGATCTCCTCTTGGGTAACCCCAAAGGATGTTAATTGCTCCAAGATGACATTTCCCTTATTGAAATTTGCTCACCTTGATGTCAGGTGTGGAAACATCAAAAAAACCCAACCTTTTCAAAAGCGAAGAACGTGAGGGGAGTTTTGGATTGGTTTACTAATAGATGCCCAGGGGGGATCAGAAAGGCCATGTGGACAGACGTAAGGATTTAAACCAATTTAGGAGATAAAGAGGAGGTGAGAGAAGGCAGAGGTGAGACAGAACAGAGACCTGCCCTGTGTCAGTGTAGGGAGCAGAGGCTGCCTGGTTAAGCAGTGGGGCTGGGGAGCAAGAGTTCTGGTTCATGAAGGTACCTCATTGAAGGAGAGATCCACTCCCAGCCTTCCAACAAAGTGTTTGCCCACAGTGCACTTTTGCCCAGGAATTCATGTTAAAATGCAAAGCATTTTGTAGAAACAAAATCTCAGTGAACAGACTTTTGTGCATTAGGTACAGGCAGGTTATCAATAGGGAAAGTTATTCATAAAAATATGATGAGAGAATATTCTGCCTTTTAAGTTTGTTGTTGAATAGCCACAGTGGAGTTTTGGTTTGTTTATGCCCAGCACCCAAAGAGAGAACCTCCAGAATATTTGAGAATAATCTGTGGGGATTTTTGCTTCATCTGTAGCTTTCCTCTTGGAATTTAGTTTTCTTGCTGTTCTGAGTATCACTTTAGGTCATTCAGAAATATTTATTATCTTATTAGAGGGAACTACCTTCACTGCTCCTGCAGCAAGGTTTTTGGGAATCAGCCCAAAAAAACCGTCATGAGAAATGCTGTGCTTTGTGGACTGAAGCAATGTAAATGCAATTATACACAATGATGCAATTTTAACCTTGTGTTTAAGACAGCAACAAACATTCTGGCTTTATGGGGGGTTTGTGTGCTCTTGCATGCTCAGTGATGCATTATGGCACGTGCCACCACACTGTGAAATGCCACACCATGGCACACGGCCCCGAGTTCCCCAGGAGTGCTCAGGAGATGGTTTGGTGTGGAGAGCAGCCATGCAAAGCTGTACACTGTTGGTCTTCCAGTATCAATATTCCCATATGGAAATGAGTGAGGAGGTTCACTGACTTTGGGAAGCCAGCAGGAAATTGGTCTGTCTTGTCTCCAGGTTAGCATTGATGTAGAAAAGAATTAGAGAGAGGAATGTTCAGTACTCAGTGAAGAGAAAGGGAAACTCTATCTCCTTAGGATCTTCCTTTCCTCCCCACATGATCTGCAGGTGGAGTAAAGGCAGCACAGCAAGGAGGGGGCTGATGATTTCCCATCTCATGCTTTTACCACTGGGATATATTTCCTCTTTATCTTTCCCCTCCCTCTACCCCAAATGCCTGAAAATGATGTTTCTTTTCTCATTCTCTTTTGAAACATTGATGTAGAAGGTTTGCAAAACCAAACTTTTTTGATATTAAGCAATAGCCACTGAGAACTCATTGAATATAGCACTTACTCTTTTCTTTCCAAGCCTTTAGTGGCTACATCACATCTCCAAATTTACAATCTTTCAGCTATTATGTGACTCCATTGTGACTCTATCCAATGATTAATGTGGGATTAATAACTTTGTCCAGTGAGTGTTGGTGTAAAGGAGTGACTGCTGCTGACTGTGCCCCTGTTAATGACACATTTCCATCAGTTTGGAGAGCAAATTATTGTGTGTCTCACCTACTCAGAAAGAGCTGCTCCAAGAAAAGAGAGTATTAGACTGTATCTTCAGGAACAATCTGTTTTCTGTCTGTAATTAATATGTTCCGGATTGTTTGGCTACTGTGGTCAGTGCATCACAAACTGGACTATTATGCTCAAAGTTACTTTTGGGACATCCAGTAATAGCTTCTTCTAAAAGCACTGAGAGCAACTCCTGTAACTCACTATGGGTTTGAATAACTATCCAGCTTTGCCTAAACCGTGCCAGGTTTCTGTAAGAAGTGATGAGCTATCACTGGGTAAAAAAAAAAAAAGTATCCTTGATTCACACCTCACTGGTGTAAATCCTGTTCCAATTTTAAAAGCACCTTGTTATAACAGTGTTGGACAGAGGAATTCTTGAGGCTAAGTGACATTTGCAGCCTATGATACTGGTGTATCTGTGCTGTGTATCCATCAACATTTGGCATTTAAGAAAATCTGCTCATCCTCGCATCGCCTGTTAAACACTCACTCTATTAGCAAAAAAAAAAAAAGGAAAGAAAAGAAAAGGGAGAAAATAATCCTCTTTGCATTTCAGTTTTTAATAAGCAAAAAAAGGGGTCAGTGTGACCACAACAGTGTGAAATCAGCCCCAAATGACCTCAGGAAAATGTACACCTTGAAGCCAAAGGTGGGTTAAAATGACATTTTTTTTGTCCACGAATTCATGCTGGAATAGCTTGTGCTCTTTAGTGTGCACAGCTGTATTATCCCGGGGCAGTTTTTGGCTCGGTGTGAATTTACACATCTGTCAGATCGCTTGGAGATCCATAGGCAAGATGTGGTGCTGGGGAACACTGTGTGGATTTGGGATGTTTCCTGTAGGAGCTGGGAAGCGATGAGGAACGAAGGGGTTGCCTTCTCTCCTCCCTACCCATCACCCTCCGAGGAACAGGACAAAAGCACGTCTGTTCACAGGTGATTTTAGGCTCTGCTTCAAGACTTCATTCTTATTTCAAACCCACAGTTTTTTAGTTCAAAACTGCTAATTTGAAACTGCTTGTGCAGTCCCTCCAGTTTATTCCAAATAGCAGTCCCCAAGGGGTGTTTAAATTCATGCTAAGGACTAGAGGTTTGTCTGGTTTTTGGAAGCATAAGCTGAACATCAGACTATGAATACTGAAAGCTGATCTAGGGATTCAACCACAGATCAGATTCCTTTTCTTCTCATTTATTTTTCCTTCATGAAAGGAGGTGGATGTTGGATGGCATGCGGGATGTTGGTCTCTCCTCCCAGGTAACAAGTAATAGGACAAGAGGAGATGGCCTCAGACTGTGGCAGGGGATGTTTAGATCGAATATTAGGGAAAATTTCTTCCCCAAAAGCATTGTCCTGCCCTGGTACAGCTTGCCCAGGGCAATAGTGAAGTCCCCATCCCTGGAGGGATTTAAAAGCCATGTGGATGTGGCACTTGGGGACACGGTTAGTGGTGGGCTTGGCAGTGCTGGGCGAATTGTTGGACTCGATAAACTTAGAGGTCTTTCCTAACCTAAATGATTCTATAATTTGATTGTATAATTATATATTTCTTTAGTCATTTCTATGTTGTCTTTTTTCCTGGCCTACTCTTCATAGCTCAGCTCCCTAATTTTATCTGTGTCTTTGAAACCAAGGGCATTTCCCCTTGCTTCTCAAGGCACTCTGCTTTATGCATGATCCTGATTTCCTCTCCAGAGCCCTTTATACCTTCTCACTGCCGTGCCATGGCCTGAGCTGGAGCCTTAAAGCCACTCAATTCCTTCACCTGCCTCTGCTAGCAGCTTCCCAGGTGTCCTTTGGAATATTTTAATTTATTCCCTATGTGGTGGTTTTACACCACTCTGGCCTTTAACTTGAGTCTGAGATCGGTGCCATGTATTTTAATGTATAATGAATTTTGGGGTGGAGTTTCTGCACTACTACGTAAAATACCTAGGTTGCATTGTTCACATAGCAAACCATTTTTTAAATTAATGACCCTGGGATAAGCCAAACAAACACACCTTTTCTTTAATTTTTGTAGAGGGAGAGAGTGAACACAGCAGAACAGGAGAGGGTTTTCTCGTTTGCAGAGCCCCATTGCAGGGTTTGGGGCTGTGCCGTGTGTGTTGGTGGAGAGAGAGGCAAGGCGGACGTGCTCGCTTGGATTGGTTTTGGGGGAGGTTGTGCAGAGCTCACAGTGGAGCTGGCACAGCTTCCAGGCCTGGGGTTAAGTTGCTCAGTTTGGTTCAATTGGTAATTAATAAGAGCAATGGCCAATTTGACTTTGTACCATGTGTCTGTCTGTGTGGAACCTGGCACACACAAACCACCTTTCTACCCAGCAAGATGGTCAGTGTATTTTTTGACATTCTGGGAGCTGAGAAGCATGTGGAGTTTTTGGTGAAGGAGCATAATCCTCCTGGCCCCTGACACAGGTTTAAAACGGTGGTTAAATGTGACTTTCAAAATGTTTCTGGAGTGCTGTTGTAGGCTCACCTCCTACAGCTTCCAGATTTTCAGCAGACAGGTCCCTCACAGTTTCAGGGCAGCATCACAGCAGTTGGGTTGTCTCGTAAACCCAGAAGGGGCCACCAACATTTTGGTGCAAAACTTCCCCCCACACCCCTCCAAAGAGGAACATCTGCTCCTTAGCATGCTGCTCATTTCCATGGCAGGACTCCAGTTGCTCTTCCAACGCAGAGCTCGGCAATAGTAGTGCTGGTGTCTGAGCCCTGGAACAAACCGAGTGGTTTGCGTGTGCTTTTGTGTGCCATGAGTTATTTCTACTGTGTGCTTATTTATAATAATGGGCATTCATTATTATGAGGGAGCCCCTTTTGCTCAGGAATCATCACAGTACACGCTGTAAATGCATCTTGACAATAGTTTGCGTTTGTAGATTATGGACTCGTAATACGTATTTATTGGTGTGTATAAAACTGTAATACCAAATGCATAGTAAAAAAAAAAGGGGGAAAAAAAAAAAAAAGGAAAACCAACCCAAAAACAAACCTTAGGAAATTGCATGAACAGTAGTTCCATTTAAAATATCATATCTTGGCCAATTTTGTTATGTCCAAATATCCTAGTCACATTGTAGACTAACAGCCTGCCAAATTTCACTTAAAAGCACAGCCAATTTTTAAGTTACAGAAGCACAAAGAGCAGTGGAATGTTCTTTTTTAGGACTCCTCTAACTTAAACAAAAATTATAAGGTTTTTATTGTTTTGCTTAAATCCAAGAGAAAAAAAATATTTGCTGCAACTCAGCCTGGATCACACTGCAGAGTTCAGCATTTGGCTGTCCTACACGAGCAGAGTGTGCTACTTAAAACAAGTTGATTTGCTCCTTAGAAGTTCAAAGCCCATGTAAAAGTATATCTATTAGTAAATATGAGGCAGTCAGAGGAATTTTTATTAATGGAATGTAGTTTTATTTATTTATTCCCACTCCCCCTCCAAGCAGAGCAGCTCTCTTATTGGACTTCTAACTAGAGATATTTCCCTGCTGATTGCTGCTCTGAATTGGGGTCTTTTTAGAGGCTTTATCTTGCTCTTTTCAGATTGTAACAGGATACACTGTGTCACTCTCAGTGCAATAAAGAGAAAGTTTAAAATAATCTGAACTAAGAAACGCCGACTGATTTTTTTGCTCCTACCAGTGATGGTCAGGGACTACTATTAAAATATCCTAAAGGAAAGAAAATAATATTCAAATTGTGGACATAACCCCAAATCTTGCATGAAAGAATTATGGGGGATTTTTTAAATTTTAACTGAGGTTTTGTTGTCAGGAAAGAAAAAAATCCACTTTAAAGATTTCTCATCTACATACTTAAAATCATTTTCAACTTGCATCAAAGGAACAAATGCATGGATTCATTAGAATAATTACAGGAAAAAAAAAGAAAAAAGGAGGAAAATGGAACCAGTGCGTTAAAATCCCCATTTTAGCTCTGTATATTGCCTGCCATGTGGGGGGGAAACAGTTAATTAGGACAGCAAAAGGCAGCACAGACAGAAAATGTGCTGTGTGACAAAGGTGGCAGAACTCGACAAAGATTCAGACTGAAGGAGGAAGTTACAACCGTCCCTATAAAACGGCTTAAAAATGAGAAAAAAAAATTAAAAATGTATATTTAAAAGCCCCCATAGCAATCCCCACCACTTGGTTAGGATATTTCCAAAGGGTTACGGCTGTTAAATAGTATTTATTTCTTTCTGCTGCGCAGGCGGCTGCTGCTCCCTCCGCCGCCCGCGCCGCCTCCAGCCCCGCGCCCCGTTCCCATTCCCGTTCCCATTCCCATTCCCGTTCTTTATTCCCAGAACAGCTCTCAGCCCGCGTGGCCAATCGGGGCGGCAGCGCCGGCCCAGGACCGCGCTTGGTGCTCAGCTCCAAATGTGATTCCAGCCCTGACAGGGGGATTATAGGAAACAGATGACTTACGCTTCTAATTTGTGGCCTTAAATTGCAAACAGAATTTCAGGAGTCGAGCGGAGTAATAAATGGCAATAGAGAAAGCCACACACAGCCAAATCAGTATGTGGTGGTTGTAGGTTAAACTAAATAGGAAGAGACAGGTTATGATGGTTTAGTGTATTACAGAGAAGAAAGTCTTAAATTACTGGTGCTGAGAGGTATTGCACTATGGCAGACAGTATTGCATTGTGTAGTCTACAGATATCACAAGCAGAACAATAAAAAAGCAGGTTTAGCATAAAACCTGTTGCTGGACAAATATTTTTTTCCTTCTCCTCGAAATGGAAGCGGTGTTTTATGTTTGTTTTGACCTTAACTATATGCTTGCCCCTTAACATCTGTTTTCTACTGTTGCAGTTTTTCACACCAAATTAACTGTCAGGGCTTCAGATAAAATAAAGTTGAAAATACTTCCAAATTATTTTTTTGGTGACTTTCAAGACTACAAGAGTGTCCTGTTACTCTTCCTGTCCTTATCTCCCACAGGCATAAAATATATTCTGTTAAACATTTTCAAACTGTTAAAAATTAAAATGGCAGATTTCAAACTTTTTTTCCTTCTTTTTTTTTTTTTTTTCTGCTTTTTGCTGATGGCATCTCTGCCAGCTGCTGCTTTTTGTGTAGTGGCATCAGAGTGTGTTTTGGAGGAGGTTTTTTCTTTTTCCCGCTGGATCTGCTGACTTCTTTTGTTATCATTTGTAGCTCCTGGTTCTGAAAAGCTTCAGCGTGTTTATTTAATGATGATTTGTATCAAAAGCTTGCTCCACGGTGTTAATTGGTGCATGCTCCTTGTAAGCCTTAAATTATAAAGATATATTCGTAGAGCCCAGAGTGGTCTCAGCTCTGATATGCCAATGACTAATGTGGGATTTGCTTTTTTTTTTTATCCAATACAAGAGGGAAGGAGAGATGAGGAATATGCTTAAAGGTCTGGAGGAATAGCTGCTACCACAAAAGCATATGTCAATTGTTAGTATTTCTTAAGCCTCTTAATTTGCAGATGTATTTTAAGAAATGGAATGAGTCTTTAACAATATGTGATCTCTGGAGCCTCTGGAAGCTGTTAGAAAAACATTCCCATTACACACTGAGTAACGTGCCATTATTATCCTACCACCCAGATAATACTGCCCTACACTGACAACTGGCCAGACCTCCAAAGGGCATTAACCCAAAGGTTTAAAATAAGAGAGGAGAAATAAACCTTTGGCTCCGCGGTGCTTTGCATTCCTGTGCTGTACAGGACCCTAATCTGTGCAACCTGTGGTCTCCATCCTGGTGATTTCCCACCCAGAGAAACCCTTTAGTGTTTCAGGGCATTGTGGCAGGGCCAACGTTGACGTTTCATTCCAGGCAGCGGAGCCTGCCTGCATTTGAATGAACATAACTGTTATTATTGCAAAATGATTATTGTTTTAAGCGGGTCTTTTGATTATCATTGAAAATGACTGGCTAAATACATTTTGATTAATCACTTGCAAAAATTATGCTTGTTAGAACTGTTTTATATTCTCAGTCGCTGTGTTCTCACTGTAGGTTGTAGCCATTTCTTTGCAGATGAAGATTTTTTCCCTTTAAGTCACCTGGTGAGAAAGGAAAACAAATCTTTGTTGAAAGCTTTTGTCTGCGAGACAGACTCCTCTTTTCATCCCTATGTCCTTTAAAAAAATGCTCAATTATTGTCTGTGCCACGGAGGAAAGAATGGGGCCTACACAGGACCTGAACCTTTTCAGACAGGAGATGGCTTTTGTTTTTGCACCCCATCAACACTGCTCACCTAATTAAATCTGATATCTCTGGCTGAAGCAAAATGATTTGTTAATAGTTCTTTGGGAATTTCCTTAATGAGTTGAGATGTCTTTTGTATGGTACATGTGGGGGTATTTTGCAAATGGAGCTGAAAAAGAAAAAAAAAAAAAAAAGAAAGAAAGAAAAATGGGGCAAAGAGAGAGGAGAAAGAGCACCAAAGCAGGGAGCAAGGTGTGGGCTGACGGCAGGTCCTGGTGGGCTGCCGGCAGTCATTAGCGGGGACGCGGCAGCGGTGCCGCGGCGGAGCCCTCCCCATCCCGCACAGCCAGGGACATCTGTCAGGGACTCGGGTATTACACCTTGATCAGGCCCAGACAGTGACACCATTTTCTTTAACAAACACCAGCAGCTTTTCTTTCTCCTTTATTTTAACATTTCTCAGGGGTTGGATTCCCTTTCTTCTCCAGCTCTGCTGAGAGTAAAAGGAGCTTGTTAACTTGCTTAGATATTTTGACTGCTGATGCACTTTGGCCACTTGCCTGTGGTAACAGTGTCAAAGCATTACTTGGGATAATTGCTGTATTTGCAGTCTGAAGAGTGCTCTGACTTAGTGTTCAAGCTGCTGAATAAAAAAGAAATTGTCATTTTGGAAGAAATCTGTGAATTACCCTCCCAGTTAAAAAAGCGCACAATTTTCAAAATGTCTTTTCCCCTTGTGTTCAAGCATAATGTTAGTCAGATAATTAACATTTTAATAACTCGCTTAAAATATGAGAGCGGCTTAAAAGGCTCTGGTTTCAGTAGGGTTTTGTTTTGTTTTTATTTTTAGCTTTGGGGATTAACCACTATGGGGCTCTATTTCTTCATTCTGTGCATACCCAAAAGTACCCACCGGTCCATAAAAACACCGTGAGCTTCCAGCTTGGGCTTTTCAATGGATACAGGATCCAGCTCAGAGTTTTCACCAAGTTTACTTGTCTTCCTAGTTTCACACTTTGAACTAATACCGTAAAATATCAGTGTTCTTGTAATTAGGAAATAACTGGAATATTAAAAATATTAGTTAGGTTGTCAATTGTGGCTCAAGCCATACTGCGTATGGATAGCCCATGACAATTTTTTGATAGTCCTCCATTTAGTAAAGATGTGAATAATTTATATGTGCTCTTATGGCATCCATTTTCCACGTGGAAGTCGAGACTATAATGGAATTTAATTGTATGAATGCACCGTAACAAATGGCACCTTTAAACTATGTTTGTTATGCATTACACCTTTCTGAAACGTTTGTGCATCCCATTTGTTGTGCAATCTTCAATCTTTTTCTTTGAGAGATTAGAACAGGTACCATGGACAGACTTTGGTCTGGGAAAAAGTTCAGATTTCTTGTAGATTCCCTGGATGTCCTCGAGTTTCCTCTGATCCACCTTTAGCACTGGCACCTGGCAGGGTCTGGTTGGAGCAAAGGGTTGGAATCCAAGGACCATGGACTGCAGGTCAGGTCAACACTGCCATCAGCAGCACAGGGCAAAGGCAGAAGATGATGCAAGCACACATTGCTTCTTGTGGCCCCTTTATTGTCAAGTTTGCCCCAAAACTCTAAAATAGATAGTAAGCAGAATGGAAAGATATATTCTCATATATCTTCAATCCTACTTGTCTGGAGTCACACTTTTAAAATTGCACTGGATCACAGTATCACAGCACCCAGGCAATGTACTGTAGAATCATGGAACCCCAGAATGGTTTGGGTTGGAATGGACTTTGAAGACCACTTTGTTCTTGCCAAGAACAAGGACACCTTCCAATGGACCAGATTGCTCCAAGCCTGGTCTTGAACACCTCCAGGGATGGGGAATTTAGCAGACTAAACCTGTTGAGAAATCCACCATTTACTATCACCTAAAGGACATCCAGCAGGAGAAACAGGATGATGAAAGGCGTGAGAGAACCTTTCCAATGCCCATCCTCACGCCCAAGCTAATCGGCCTAGAAATTACCAGCTATCATCAGCCCTGCTGCTGTTTCTCGCTTACCTGTGTTTGGTTTCAGTCCTCTTGCATCTGGCTCCTGTCGTTTTATGGCACACTGATAAACAGCTATTGATTTAATCAAAATTACGCAGCCAGGACAGTGCTTGGCCCCAGGAAATCTTGCAGGGAAGCACCTAGTAAAATTACTCATCCTGCATTTTTCTGTTGCTCGTGGGCTTCAGCACTCGCTGGCTCTAATGCAAAGTGAAGCATACTTTGTTCTTCTGCCTCCAGACACCTTGTGTGGCTGCCTGATGCACTCTGATGTGCATTTCACCTGGCATTTGGAAGTATTTATTTAACACAGGCATGATTACTTCTCTTGTGGTGTTAATTCTGAAAAATGCTGAGCTCTTCCAAAAAGTGCTGATTGCTCTCCTGACAGACAAGGTGGCAAAGGGGAACAGTGCAGGGTCCCAGCTGATGTGGCCTGAGGCTGTTGGTGGGGAGGGTTTAATGTGCATGACAAATTTGCTGCTAATAAAATTGTTCAGGGCCAGATTTTACTCTGGGTTATGTGGATTTGAATTTGCAGCGCTTCCAGAGTGTTCATTTGTTACTGGAAATTTCAAAGGTGGGGTAGGTCAGAATCTGGCTGAATGTGTTTTGGGGTGCATTCTGCTCAGTGAGAGAAACATTTTAGCCCATTTTAACTCTTTCTTCATTTAATTATTCCTTTATAATTACCTTTCTCCTGTTGAAAGAGCTTATTTTATTTATT
>VXAX01004445.1:110716-121585 GCA_013399835.1 Leptocoma aspasia | reverse complement strand
TTCTTAAATATGTTATCGCAGAGGTGTTATCACATCAGTGAGATATGTTATCCCAGTGATGGATTTGACCTTGGCCAGTGGCAGGTCCATCTTTGAGACAGATGGCATTGGCTGTTGGACATGGGGAAGCTTCCAGCATCTTCTCACAGAAGCCACGCCTGCAGCTCACCTGCTACCAAAACCCAGTCATGCAAACCCAATACACTGACTTCCTACACATACTGTTTCTGAGATTTTAGGTGGTCACACACTGAATTGTGGATGAAGTTGCATGTGCAGATCGTGTTTTTTCAATTATCACCACTCTGGGAACCATTTTCCCTTTCTAAGTGATGTGTGAGCTCTTTTTTGACAAGTATGTTCTACAAATTGGAGAAAGGGAAGCACCATCTCATGGTTGAATATTGTTTAAAGTACTTTTGTAACCTGTCCTCATTAACTGAAAATGTGTTAAAGACTGTATTGCCCTTTTTGGAGTGGGAGCTAATCAAGTCTTCTGTAGGTGTGTATTCTGGCAGGAGAACAATTTAAAAGTGAAGGTTTAGGTAAGTGTATTCCCAACTGGTACTTGATTTATTGGCCTCATGCAAGCAGATGAGGACCTGGAGCTTGGCTTGGTTGAGTTGTGTTTGTACACATCCATGCTGCTTTTTGCTTTCTGATGCAGCACAAGCAGCAGCTTCCCTATCATAGTACTGCTGTCTGTAAGCACCTGATAAGGAGGAGGAAGCACTAGCAGATAAGAAAATGGAAGCTGACACAATTTTCAGCCTCGAGCATTTGAAAGGGCAGCTGATTCTTACACTGAAAAGGGGTGCTGTTTTCTTCTAATACCCTGTTGGAGAGGGAGAGCCTTGGGAATACAGTGTTTCTCTCTTTACTCTTCAGTGCAGTTCCTTGCAAAAAAAAATACTGAAGTTAAAACCTTGAGCTTTATTAGCTATGCTTAAGCTTCAGTTTAGGGACTGAAAACAATGCCTTTTCACATCATTTACTAAGAGATTAGGTTGTCTGAGTATTTGCAGATGGGCGTTTTCCCAATAAAGTTTTGGTGTGCATGGTCAGGAATAGCAGATTTGGGCTATGAAACCCCATGGTCTGCTTTACTGTTGACTGTTCCTGACCACCAGAAAGAGGGTGTGAGGGGGGCCCCTGGTTAAACAAGGTACAAAGCAATGGGACAGACACACATGACATGCTCCTGTGTTTTGAAAGACAAAGAGCAAAGGAAAGTCAATAAGCAATCTGTCCTCTTGCTGTTTGGCATGTTGCAGGAGAAATTGTTTGTTTTCCCTCTTAATTCAGTCTGTTAAGGGTTATCCAGTTAAACATGGGTGGCACTAAAAGCCCCAAGGTCAGTGTAACAAAATATTTTAGTATCACTGAGGCCCACGAACCGTTTCAGAAATGCCTGCTGATATTGTTATTTGTAAGCTAGAAAAAATGGTTAGGTCAGCAGACACTGGCTATATAGCCTGTTCTTTTTAGTGCCAGCAGTCACTGTCAGTCTATCAGTACAGCGATGATCTACTCACAGAGGCATGAGAACCTCTACTAGCTCAAGGGTAATTGCTTTCCAGGTGCCTGAGACAAACCACCAAAATAGCCTGTTATTCTGCATAGTGCAAACACAAGAATACAAAATGTTCTTTGTGCTTCCTTCTGTTCCCTCTGTATTGCCTCCAAACCTCCAGTGGAGGAAGCAGCAGTGCAGCACTTCTCAGCTGCCAGTGTATGACAAGCATTGCAGATGGCAAAAATAGTCTCAGGCTTCTGGAGCTATGCCCGAGCTCTGAGATGGGTTCACAGGCAGTGATGTGTCTGGCTGATAATTCTGGGATAGTCCCTGAATAAACTTCTTTACTCTTGTCCTGAAGAGAACATCTATCTGAGAATCTACTACAGTTTGTGTAAACCAGAACAAATTCCAACTTTCTGTTTTAAACTGAATAAAAACAAACTGGGGACAGGCCTACCAGAGAATATGGCTATGCTTTTTGTGTCTAGAAGCTGAGATAGCGGTGTTCCATCACTTTAGTACATTCCGGTGTGAGAACAGAACTCCTTTCCCAGATTCCAGAGGGGAAACAGTTTCTGCCTCTTTAAAAATCTGTTAATCAGTTTGTTGGAGAATATGTTGATGAACCTGTCTCTAAAGCAGTTCACTGCCATGAAGGAGATTTCATCACCTATTTTGAGACTTTAATATGTATTTCTATTGCATTTTGGGGAAAGAATCAAAACCAAAAAGTATGCCTGAGTACCAATTAAGATGTGCTATGAATGCTTTTTGCAAAGCAGTGAGAATGCTGTAATTACATTTTAAAACAAAAAGTCAAAACTGTGATGAAGCATGAAATCTAAAAATATTTTGTATTAGAAATCAGAAAATACTCTTTAAATTCTACAAACCATTTTGCCGTATTTCCTTCACTGCACATAAACCCTGATTTCTAATGAAATATGATCCCATGTTGCAGTTTGAATTTATGTTACTGAGTCCTTGTTAAGTGGTTTGTTCTGTTGTACCCCCATGTTCTCCCCGAGCTGGCTTACCCCTGGGTTTTGCCCTTCCCTAAAGCTGCCCTTTTATGGGATTCCTTGCCCTTTGTCCCAGCTCCTTCCCTGCCTGTCAGTGTCACTCTGCCTCTGGTCCTGAACTTTCCCTGCCACTCTCACCTGCTAGTCCCAGACTGTGACACCCCTTTGGAATTCCCCAATTCCTGGAGACCCCGTTGGCCCGTGTGACCCATCCTCTCCAGACTCCCACCCCAACTGGCCCCAGACACTTGTTGTAATCCCCTCACTCTTCCCCTGCAGATTCCCTATTGGTTAGCTGTTTGTATCCACCCCCTGATTTGTATCTGTATAAAACCTCTTGCACAGTAGTGCTCCAGGCTCCCTTTGTTCCTGGCCTCTTCACTCAAACTAAACCTTTCCCTGTTGGAACCTCAAGACCAGGGAGCCTTCTCCTTTGCCTGATCCCTGCTATGGCTGTGACATTCTTCACTGTAGAGCAAGCTACTCCTCAGGTTCAGCTGCAGGTAAAATCCAAACCCTAGGTGTTCCCCTCTGCTGGCATGGTCCCAGAGTTTCTCCAGAGCTAGCCCAGGCTCCAGTGGCTACATCAATCCCAGTAAATCCTGGATTTATGGAGCATTTACAGTGATCCCAAGCATCCTATTTTTGAGAGGGTTATGTTAAGCCTTCTGGAAAATATTTATCTTTCATGGCCACTTTCTAAAATAGCTCTTCAGTTTCTGGAGACTGCAGTTCATCTGACAGCTTTAGGCAGGTGCTTCAATTCGTGTGTTTGGCAGTCTTCAAGCACATGCTAAGTCCCTCTAATGTCGGGAAGGCTTTAACAATAGTGACCACGTGCTTAAACACTCTTGTAGAGGAAAGCAGATGACTATTACTGCCACAGTTCTGGGTATCAGCTCTCTTAGCTGTATCACTTCTTGGCCAGATGCTTCTGCTAATCCTTAGGAATGGCAGGAGAACCACTTGTGTGCAGAGGCCTGAGCCATAGCTGGAAACAAAGCAGTTTGTAATGCCAGCTCATGCTCAGGTGCTAAGAGGTGATGTGCATCTGCTCTGGGGCCAGCACAGAGATGATAGCCCTGGCAGAGTTCAAGGGAGGACAGTGAGGACAGTCACATTGTCCCTGGCCTTGGGCTGAGAGACAGGGCTCGCCTTGCTTCTTGATTTCTGCCTCTGGTGCCTCCTTCCTTTGATGCCTGTGGTACTGGTTTTGCTAATTCTGAGGAAGCTTATCCTACGTGGAAAAAACCTATTTGTGCAAAAGGGTCTGTAATGAAAGATGACTGCAATCATTGCAGGCTGTTACATTTGCACATTTGAAGGTTAATTCATGTACTGCACTCAGACACAGCCAAATATCCATGAGAGATGATTCTGATTTTAAAAATAGACTTATTACAAAGCAAACAACTGAATAGAGATGAAACAGCAAAGTCCACCTGATTCCAATACTATGAAATTGTGAATGGCATAGGGAATCTCATGCCAACTTAACTATTTCTTTTCTTGTAGAAAGTGACAGAAACAAGTCTTCGCATCATGTAGGCATTAACAGTGTGCTGACAACTAAAACAGGGGTCCTAATCAGTTCCCTATGTCTTAGCCCCGTTTTTTTCCTAGAAGTGAAACTTCTGTGTCAAAGCTTGAAAAAGTAGAATATGGACAAGTCAAAAGATTTCACACATGTCCAGGGAGCTTGTTTCAATGGTACTTCCTTAAGGCTTGCCATCAGAAAACAGAGGGCTGTATGTACAAAACATGTAGCACACCAGAGGAAGGAACAAACTCCTTGCAAGTGCATACACACATCTATATGTAGAGCATATCTGTGGAACACTGACCTTCTCGTGCCTCTGCAAAGTACTGGCAGTGCTGCTGCTGCATTTCCTCTTCTGCTGCTGGCTGGGTGAGCTTGCAGCAGTGTGGCCTGGCTGCAACTTTGTGGTTTGTGCTCTGGGAGCTAAATACTGGTCCCAGGATTACAACTTGGCCTTCAGAGTGCCCAGTAGATTTAGCCAGCATCATAAATACAGTGCCAGAGTTCTGGATTTCCTTCCGAACATAGCTTTCATGAGATTGGTGGGACATGTGCTTACAATTGTAGATTATATAAAGTCAACAGAGAGATTTTTAAAACCAGATATTGCATTTGCCCAGATCTTGTGTCCATCACTTACAAAGATAGTATTACCCTTTGCAATCAGGTGAAATTAACTGCAGAGACAGGGATGTAACCTGGCTGGCTGTGCTTGGAGCAGAGCATTTCCCTGGGAATACTGGCTTTGTTCAGTGTTGGTTTCTTGTTGATAGGAGCATGTGTGGGATATATGCTTTCTGCAGAAAGGGAAAGGAAGGGTATTTGTTCTTCAGCTTTCCAATTAGCTGTGTTTCTTTGTGTGTGATATTTTTACTCATGGTCTTTTCAGCAATAGAATTCACTCCCTTCTTCTTGATCTAGATTATTGCCTTTCAGTATTTGATGAAATGAGCCTGAGGCTTCAGGCAAATGGGAGGAGAGGCAAGATTGGAAGCAATGGAATGAGTGATTGGTAAATGGCCGTGGATTTATTGGGCTCCAGTCCTATCTTATCTTTTTGTTAACTACTTGTGAGTATCCAGCAGATCCGGCTGGGCTGGGAGAAAACCCACCATGACCCTCTGCAGGCAAATGCTGGCATCTATCTTGAAAGAAAGGTGTTTGTGTATAAATATTAATGCCAAAAGGACACAAAACCTGTGGTTCTTAGTCTCACTGAAGCCTTCCTCTGCTGCTTAGAGCAAGGCAGAGTGTTTGCCTCGCACAGCACCTCTGCTGATCCATCCACATCTCTACTCACTCCTTTCCAAAACAGACACACTTCATGGAAGGGTATGTTTGACCCACAACAGTCATTTACATTAGCATTAGTAGGAAAAACCTGCCTTGTTATGTAGGAAAACACATGCTTTTAACTTTAGCAGTATCTTGTTAGTTAGTTGCAGAAATCACCACAAGTTGGGTTTTGTTTGGTTTATGGGCTTGTTTTTTGCCCAATAAAAGAGAGAGGAGAATCTGACCTGCACCAATTTGAGTGGTGTAAGACACAGTAATTTATTTTACTGTGGTTGAAGAAATTAAATAACTGATTTTCCATTGCTCCTTTATAAAAATTATAGTCTGTAAGGCCTGTCCCTAAGAAATGTTAAACTTACACATTCAATAGGAGTGGGCACATAGCATTTCCTTAAGTGTATTCCTAACATACTTTCTAAGGCAAAACATAGCAGATAATGGAAGCAACTGTATTCCCGCTGTTGTCTGTGACCTATGTGTCTGATCTGTTCATTTCATGGAGTCGTGCATGCTTTTCTTCCCTTCTCTTTTTAATGCAGCAGAGTAGAATATGTAACCCTTGTCAGTTCTGAGCTGTAGAGCTGAAAGGAAGCTTGTTTATAAGGTCTGCTAGCTGTGTAAGAGAGAAAGTTACCTCTTCACAGATGAATGGAAGTGATAAACATAAGGTCTGAAAGGTAACCTGGATGATATTTTTTGACTTAATTATAGAGATGAACCTTTTAAATATGTTCATCATATTTTCACTTGACCATGCAAAACTCTTGTTGGGGGTTAGGATTTCTTCTTTTGTTTCTTTCTCTCAGGGAATTTTCTCCCATTTGTTAAGAAGACAATAACAATTTGCTAAAAGAGAATAACAACCGGTACTTAAGATAGACAGAAGAGAGAAGGGGAAGGAGAGCAGCTCGCTGCACTACCTTAGGAGGGGCATTCTCTTGGGAAGAGCAGAGATACTGTGAGATTTTGGCTGGGGAGAAGGGGCTGGGCACAGCTCACTCTCAGCATTGGAGGAGGGACAGCCAGTCTGTGGTCACTGCCACTATGGAGCTTTGGTGCTCCCGTTGCTTTTCCTACCATGGGTGAGCCTTTTCTTGTCACAGCAGCTGCAGAACTGGGCCCTTATCAACACTGATCTGACTGGAAAGGACCCTCCCCATCTATTCAGGTGCCTCTTGGGAAAACCTGGGACCCCGAGTCCCCCTGCCTTCCCTCCGGGCCCATCTCCCAGGCTGAGGGCAGCAGCTCCTACAGACGAGCCCGGCTGCCGCTGCCCAGCCCCGCTGCTTCCTGCCGCTGCCTCAGGCTTTCCACTACACTCTAACCCCGCACCCCGCGTCCACCCGAACCCCGAAGCTCCTGTTAAAGCTGCAGAGTTTTCTGTTGCACTTTGTTTGGCGCCCCGGGGGGTGTGCCTGCCTCTGCCATCCCAGCCGCCGCCCCGAGGTTCCCGCCGCAGCCATTACCGCGTGAGGGAGCCGTGACTGAGCCGCGCCACAGCGCCCCCTGCAGGCGCGGGGGAATCCTGGCAGCCGCCCTGCCCAGCGGGAGCCAGCAGCGCCCCTGGTGGCCGTGCCCGGAACTGCAGCGCAGGGGAAGGTGCTGCAGCCTCGTCATTGCCGTGGTCTGTGCATTGACAGAGGGCTCTTGACAATCATTTCAGAAGGCTAAATATGATTTATTAAAATAACTCCATAGTTCAGAGAATTTGGGCTATTATCTGCCCAGCAAGGAGCATCCGAAGCTCCTGCTCAAGCTTTGTCCAAGGAATGTCAGAATGCTTACAATATCAGAGAGATAAGTCCTTCACCTCATAGGGTGAAAGAGAAACCGGTATCTCCCATTATCAGGAGACAGGCAGAGAAATCCAAAACGTCCCTGAAACCCAACACAGAGATTTTGTTTACAGAAACTTATACATAGTAAAAAGACAGTAAAAATAATGCTTTCCCATGGGAAGATTTTTCTGCAGGCTTGCACACAGACAAACTTATAATATGTTCTTACAACACCTTGTTACATATACTGGTAAAAAACTGTTATTCCTTTTTCCAGATCTTTGTCTGAAAGCCCCTTAATTTCAAAGTTATGATAATTCTGAGGGAAAGGGGTCATATTTTTCATTCCAAGGGAGGTTCCCCCTTCCCTGACAGACAGCTGTCTTTCAAACCAAGACAGTTCTGTTCAAGAATGAACTGTAAAAGTGACCCTTTGGAGCCTATGGCATTGTTTATCCAGCAAAGTTTTGGAATTTTATAATTAGTTGTTACCAGTATGGTTTTTTTCCTCTTCTCTACTCTTTTATTAATGGCATCTGTATTCTGTGAAGCCTTTTCACCATCATTTGCTGCTGTATGAGAAATGATAAAAGTCCATGAGCCTGTTCTGAGAGAGAGGGCTTAAGCCATATAGAGAGTCTTTTATCCACGTGCTTGGAGAACAAACATATAAGTGCAGGAGGGAATAGTAAGTCTTACATTTGGGCGCTGGTTGTGGATTTGAAATTTGCAGAGATAGGGAGGGAAGAAACTACAATGCAGGGCTGGCACTTGGACATTGAAATTAGGTCTGGCTTATTCTCTTACACAAAAGTTTACAATTTTACGGGTCATTGGCATAAGCATGGAAAAATAGTATAATGCCTTATTGAATCAGTTTTAGTGGAAACTTCTCATCATGAAAATGTAATTAAGCTATTATTTTTGTGGCAGCTTAGTGCTATAATGCCAGCATACTCCATTGATGAGTAGAATCTCAAGATTCAGAACGTGCTTCCTGCTCACATTCTTGGAGAAGAGAACACAACTTCATATACAGGCATGCTGTAAGGAAAGAATTTAACTCATCAGCATGTATCATCAATACAGATGCAGAACAGGATAATGTGGAATGGGAAAAGCCACTTAATGTACTCTTCTTGTCTTCCTTGTTGAAGAGCATGCAAAAGGACATTGGAGTGACAAGTGAAAATGAAGCAGCCTACTTTGTTCTGACCTGATTTGTCAAGGGCATGGATTGTTCTATTGTCGTTTGGAGAGGAACACTCTCTCAGTGCTTCCTTTGAGGTTTCCAGAGTGAGTCATGAAGGAGAAGTACCCAGGTGGCTTTGAGTACATACCTGTCTCCTGTCTCTAGCACTCTTCAGCACACTTGCATAGTAATTCCAGGCTTACAAATAGTAAAAGGATTTTCCTTCTTGAGAGGTTATTGAAATGAATTAATCATGAATTTCTTATTGAAATGTCTGTGTTGTAAAATGATTATTCATTCAAATCTAAACTTTTTTTCAGGAGAAGGCTTGTTCTGAGCCTATCCGATCACATTTTTTCTTGTAAAATGATTTTTACAGGAAAGGTTTTGACATTGAAATATCTGCTTTGAACAATTCTTTTATAATTTGTAGTATTTGAAACACATAAATGGGAGCTTAAACTAAAAAAAAAAAAAGACAAAATGAATAGTTGAAATGAAACAATGAAGTTGATATTTTTGTTCTAATTTACATGGGGAAAATATTTTTGAAATATCCTATTCATATAGGCTTGGAAGAGTGTTTCTCATTACACTCTAAAATAATAAAGGGATGGGGAAACACCTAGTTGAAAATAAAATGAACAGAACAAAATAATAGTTAATTTCTGCTCTTCATAGAAGGACCTTAATTCCTGATATCCTTGCATTAGCATATGGTGTTACATTTTACCTTTCTCAGGACTATGAAAGTCCCAACTTGTGTTTGTCCTCACTATGTTTCTGTTCATGTATGAACTTTAAAGGTGAATTCTGCACACCTCAATCAAAATTCCATGGGAATTCCAACTCGGTAAAGATTGCAGGGTCAATACTAAGGATTGCTTGCTGCTCCTCTGCAGTAAATAGGTTTTTGTCACCCAATTGCAGATGCAGCTCTTGCACACAGTGGTAGATCAGCAGAGCAGGAAACAGCACCTCGATTATTTGTGATACCATAAGGGCAAACTGGGTTAATAAGCAAGTCATCTGTAAACTGGAAAAGCACAGTACAAGAAAACCTGAAATGACTACAGAAAATCATTGGTCTTTTCTTTAAATCTCTTATCATTCTTTCCACACAGCAAACTGGTAGTTAGAGAACAAGCCTGAAAATCAGAGCTGGTGTAAACTAGTGCTATCCAGTGAAGTCTGGTGGAGTTGTACTATTTCATATGTACCTGCTTTCAAAGAGGGACTTGCACAAAAGTGACCATACCATGGAAGTGACAGTGATATTATCCTGGCTGTCTGAATTTGCTCCTCTTGCTACTGGAGCAGATAAAAACTGTATGTTTTTATCTGATGTAATATACAGACTATGGGAGGCAGCCTGCATTCTGTTTTTTCAACACTTTATCAATGCCATTCTCTCCAGATAGATTCCATATAAAGGAGAAACCAAAAAAACCAACCAACCAAAAACCAACCAGCAAACAAAACCAAACCAACCAAAACCAAACTAAAAAAAATTCCTTGTAATAATTACTTATAACTTACAGCAAAGGCACTTGACTAGAAGTTCCTTTTTTCTGTTTTGAGTGATAAAAAGAAAAAAAAAAGTGTAGCTTTCCAATAGTGGCCTAAACTGTTATTTCTCCTCAGTATCAAGCCGTTTATGTTCACAGAATTTGAATTTCTGGCAAGCCCACACTGCTAGCAACATATCTTTCTCATAAAGAAAGATATGTTTGCTTCTGGATTCATCAACAACAGTGTAATAGGAATATTCTTCTTGACTACCAGATGAAGTCTTCTGTGATCAGATAGTCAGTGCATGTATTTTAATTTGTTGTGGATATTTTTGTGTATCCAAGGAAATGTTTAGACTGAAAGTTGGGAAGAAACAGATTTAAAAGGCTGCAAATCTGTGTCAAAGAGTCTAAATACAGAGATGACAAGTGTGCCAAAATCTGATTCCAAAGTCTGACTGAGTCAAGTCTTACAAGATTATATTATGGATCTTTCTCCTACCATTAGTCAAAAGCTATAACCAAGCCATAACTTCCTAAAAAATCTATGCATATTTAGATTGGATTATCTAAGCAATTTGAACACTTAGCATTTGCATGAAAAAGTCGTGTGAAGCAATAAGAAAAATAATGAAAAATCTGTGATGGTCATAAAACTGACATTCAGCATCTATATTTTAGGAAAATAATCTCTTTATGCTATTTGGGGTGATAGGTTTGCTATTCCCTTTCTACATGTAACTTTTTATATCTATGACAGTGCCAAACATGATGTGTACACGTTGCTGATGGAATCATGGTCACCTTGTCAGTCAGAAGTGGCCATGTGGATGCTGGAGGTCACTATGCTAACAGACACTGTGACATGGGGGCAATCTCTGTATTACTTACTCTTTTGGTCACAGCAGATTTCCATTGACCCATGCTTTGGCAAAAAGCCCCTTCCCTCTCACCAAGTGGCTCTTCTTTTTTTTTTTTTTTTTTTTTCTTTTTTTTTCCCTTTAGTTTTTC
>VXAX01004445.1:98915-110565 GCA_013399835.1 Leptocoma aspasia | reverse complement strand
TTGCCTTTTCTAGCCCTTGAGTTTTACAGCTCAAAAAACTGATGGGAAACACTGCCAGGGACCAAGTGTCTCTGCCAACCTTTCTGTTTCTAATTGCTGAGAAGATTGGTGGCACAGCAGCATGCCCTAACTCTTCTCAGTGCTCTCTATATGGCTAATGCATGGCTCATTGCTGCTTTCTCCCTGGGCAATTGCCTCTGGAGTGGCTTATACATCAGCAAACCCTGAAGTACAAGGCATTATCACTTGTTGCCACAACAGTCATTGCCACAACAGAAAATGAGGTACATAAGAATGTCAGTCACAAAACACCGATCCACATATAAACCTTATTTTGGACCAGCAAAAGGACTTAAGGTGAGATAATGTCATGGTGTTTGAAATGGCTGTGGTTCAGCTCTTAATCCTAACTGCAGACTTGGGTCAAGGCTGCTGTGAGCTCACAGTAGTTTGTGGACAGGCCTTTCTTGTTGCTTAGAATCTCAATTAATTTACACTCAGCTGTATTCCAGCAAGTAGTGTCTGTAAGACTTTGTCTATATCCTGTTTCCGTGGCTTGTGGTTTCTAAAAACAATCAACCAAAAATATTTTAAAATGGCACATTCTTTGGTAGCATATAAATATATATATATATATATATACATATTCAAAAGGTGATTCTTTCATTTGCTTTTTGTCTAAGTTTGATAGGGACTTGAAGCTAGATGAGGATGCTGCCTTGGAAATACAGAATCAGGGGGAGGCACAGTTCTTTTCAGACTCAGGACAACTGCAGTGAAACATGCATGACCTGCCTTGAGCAGAGGCACCACGGTGCAGTACACTGAGCTCCTCAGCCCTGGGCCCCAACAGCAACAGCTCCCATGCAGCCATGAGCATGGACAAGAACACACCCAGGTTGAGCTCACTAAGAATTTGCCAAGCAGCTGAGCTGTGTTTTGAAAGTCCTTGGCATACACAAGGTCTGAGATCTTTGGGAAAGGATTTAAACAATGCAGTTGCTTGTGATATCATAGAAAGATGCAAGAACCAGAAAGCCTTTCTGTCTTCCCTCTGGCTTAAAAGAAAAAATTTCCTGCAGTTATATTATTGGAAACAAAATCTTACTGTAGCCACATGATTTAAAGGAGTGTCTGGTACTTTTAGACAGACTTTCAGGGCTCTTAAACATCATCAGAGAATACTGTTTCCCTAGTCAGGAAGCCCAGCTTGCACCTTGTTCCACTGATTTGTTGAAAAGGTGCTGACAACAAAGTGTTGCACGCAAGGAGACCCAGTCTCAGGCTGGAGGGTAGAGAGCAATGGAGGGTTTCTTTCATTTTAAGTCTTATCTTTCTAAAGACTTTAAATCTTAATCTTTCTAAATGTAATGCTATCACAAGGCTTACAAGGTTTTGTCCTTGTTTAGTTTTCTTTAGCCAAAATAATTACCAATCCCTAGTGTGAGTGCAATTATATCATTTGTGTTAAAATAGAGAGTGCAAACAGAGTGCTGTTTCATGAAAAGTTTGGTGATTTTGCCTTTTTGTTTGTTCTCTTCTTGAAAAAGAAGAACGAAGCACCTAAGCCTACCTTTTGGAGAAAGAGACTGCAATAGGAACCAATTCCCTTCCCATATAGGAGTAGTCCAGTGGGAGGGCCAGCTCCAAACACTTCTTCTAAATCTGGCCTTCTGCACTGAAGAGGCTGCCCTTTCTGGGCTGTGCTTGTCTGTCTGTCTGTCTGTCTGTCCATGCAGTGTGTGGCTGGTGCAGAAGGACCCCAGAAGGGATGCTGGATCTGCCTGGTCTTGCCAAGCAATTGCACTGTGAACAGAGGAACATCTTCCAGCTAATATTTTGTTGAATATGACAGTTTTCCACAGAAAGCTTTGTTTTCAACAAATCAGCACTTTCCAACAGAGAAGTCTTTTGCCAAAGAAATTCCCCAAGTATTAGTTGTGGTTGTGATGGCTCCTCAGTAGGGGGAGTTCTGGTATGCTTAGTTAGAGGTTCATGTCCAAGAATTCGGAGAACAAGATAAAGTGCTTCCATGACTGTGGTTGGTTATGAGGAAGGGGTAAAAACCTCTTGGACTTCATCTCTTCCTTAGGCTTCATCATATCCTGCTCTTCTTTCTCTTTGCACGTTCCTGAGTTAAACAAATACTGCGTAGTATTTATTCCATTATCATTTCCCCTTGGGACAAATTACTCCAGTGCAGACACCTTTCTGTTATTTAGCCTAGGCAGTGAAATATTCTTGTGACTATATTGCCTTGCCTTCAATTCATCTCTTTGTTCTGCAAACATGAGAACAAATTCTGTGTTATTTCTGCCGCAGAAGTTTATCCCATTTCTAGCTCTGCCCAAGAAGCACATCATAAAATCACTGCCTACTCACTCCACTTAAAGATTAAGAAAGTAATATGAGTTTTATGGGAAGAGAGGTAAAGAAGACTCTAGTTAATGCAAAGAACTGAGAAGGCTTAGTATTCAGGTAAGAAGCAGATTAGGAAGCAGGTAGCTGTCTGGAGACTTTCTTCTTTGTGTAACTCTGTAGTTTTTTTTCCTTTTCTGCTTTCTGCAAGTTATGAACATCAATGCAAAAAAAAATTAAGAACAATTTCTTGTGAAGTTTTTCTCTAGAACTATGTTTGCCCCCTTGTGAAAATAGGCCACTAGGAAAAAAACCAGTTGCCAATGCAGTAAATGGCTTTCACTGTCCATCCACCTGATTGCTGGACCCTCCTCTTCCCTTTCAGCCAGAGCTGACCTCCTGTTTATTTACCAGGCCTCATGTATAATAAGAAGCATGGGTTTTCTTCACACAGTATTTATTGCATTTCACTTCTCCCCACCCATCCCCCTCTGCACTTTCTCCCCTCCCTCCTTGTTAGACATGATTACATGTTGTTTGGCCTCATTCCATTTAGGTTACTTTGCTGTATCATCCTGTATTTGTGTGTGGCATAACAGCTCCAAAGATCTCCTAGTTTGAACCAAATGATAGAGTAGACAGAGTTCATTAAAATAAATAACAGCATAGCATAAAACACAGCCTTGAAGTAATGAAAACTGAGATTTGAAAAGTGACTCTGAGTGTAAAGAAGTGTGTTACATGCTGGCTGATACAGGCAGCAGTGGGACCTTGAAAAGAGCCAGCTTTAGAAGCACTAGTCAAACCTCTCAGCTCTCAAGACAAAGATGTAAGTAGTTATAACAGGGGGAGAGAAAACAGTTGGAAAGGGGATATATGTGACCATATTATACAAGAGTGTGCCTGAATTTCTCCTTTGATCCCTAAAGCTGGGATTCTTCATGTTGTTGCTGTTGGTTTTTATTGTGGCCAGTGGCAGAGGAAAACCATGATATAACCTAGCAATGAAGTGTTTCTTATAAAGCAAACTTTCTACACAGATTAATGTAGTTGACTCCCTCCTTTTACTTCCTTCCCTGTGTGTCCTGCTGTCCCTTTTCTTTAGACTGTTTTCAGTGTTTGTAATGTTCCGTTTTAAAATATTTCAGTGTTTTTCCCCTGTTGTCTAACAGACTTTGTTCTTCAATTCAGCTTTAGTTCTTCAGGGTACTCAGATTATTGCTACTAAAATTTTGCTCTTAAAATAAAGACTGAGTAGTTTAGAAGAATGTGAGCTTTTCTACATGTTAGACTCTAGACTGCGTACACCAGGAGGGGCTACAAAAATATTCTATTCTTACATTCTGCCATGAGTTACTGTGTGAAACAGGATTCAAGGCAAGATGGTCCAGTTCTACAGCTCATTATCAGTTCATCGCTGCATTTGTTTCAGCAACTCCTCCCTTGCAGCATTTATGAACCTACAAATATGGTGTATTATCCAAGTATAAAATATTCCTATGTCACCATGGTGGAACACACAATCTGAAGATGTGAAAACACATTTCTAGTTCTCTGCAGAGGTATCCTGTTGATAGATATGACATTTCTAGGATTCTTGCATTTGCAAATTGGAACCTGAAACTATCATACATGATTCCCAAGTGTTACAGAAGCGAGTCTTGTGTAGACAAATATGTGTACATTTCCTAATTGTTTAGTTGTTTTAATGTCTCTTTAGTATACCCTTCATTTTGTCTACAATTAAACTTCATGAAGTGCATGAGAACAGTTGTGCACGCTGCTGTAGCCTGTTTTCAAAGGATAACAATAGGTTTAAAACTTTATGCTGGTATGACAGGCAAGAGGAGGAGAGTATTTTCAAGTATTTGCTGGAATTTGCTGCCTGGAATCAAAAGGGTTGAGATTTTTAAAGGAAGACTCCATGTTAGAAACTATCAGAACAACTGGGTTTTATCTTCTAGATTGCTGCAGAAGGGCCCATTTGTATCAAAGCAATCATCTAAAAAAGACTCTGCTGAAGAAGACAAACAGGAGGGAATGGATGTTGATAAAGTGCTGGAGGAAACTGAGGTGGCTAAACAGACTAGACTGCTTCCCTGTTAGAACTTCTGCCAAGAGAGACCTGGGCATGCTGGCTCAGGCTTGCTGTCTTTTACAGACAAATGACCAACAGGCCCTACTTTGTCCAAGCAAAGCCACCTTGCCTAACTGTGATTCCTGCCTGCTTCTCTTAAAGAGGGCAGGCTGTAGAGTGCATTTTAAATATTCAGCTTCCTCCTCTTTGTTGAACTTCTACCACAAGAGCTCCCTGTCAGTCCTGTGGCCAGACAAAAGCTTTGACTAGCACAGCAAATGTGTAGAAATTAGTCTCTTAGGGCAGGCTGCAACTTCTAAAGCCAGCTTCAGCAGCAGTAAATGCACTGCCAGAGCCAAAAACTCCCTGGTGAGGAAAGAGCATGGTGTTGCAGGCCCACAAAGTCAAAAGTCCATAGGATTTATCCAGAGGTTATACTGACTGACAGATTCAGGGGGCCTTCAAGTGGCAATGACAAGACCCTGTGAGCTCTACTTAGCTACACCAGTTGTAAAAGAAGCGTAGTCTGGTCAGAAGTGTACTGCCTTCTGTGCACATAAGGTTACTCTATAAATGTATGGGCAAATAAGGCCTTCTCACCATTGAGATATGGGATGTAGTTTATTGAGAATGCAAGAGACAAGGGGATTTTTCGATATGCAGGGGATTTTTCCATATGGCATTTAATGCGGAAATAAATCTTGTGAATCCCGTAATCCAGCAGAGCATAAAGGATTCTGTCCTGTACAATCAGATCTTTCCATCCAGTGTGTATAAACCTGTTTCTGGAAAATACTAATGGTTCATAGATTGGACTGGTCTTTAGGAGTCCCCAGGCCACTGTGGAGCCCTACCTGGTCACACAGTAGACAGTGAGATATGCACCATGTTCCTCAGGGGGAGGTACAACAAAGGATGTTGAACAAGATACTGATCTACGCTTTTTCATGAAATCTTGTCCCCACCAGCAGATGCCTTCTTGCAGAAAATGCACTGTCCACTGCCTCCTGAACTCTGGCCTCTCTTACAGCTCTGGGTTTCGATAGAACAGTGACAGTGTTTATTTGATTTGGTGCAAAATGGTGCAGTTAAGAGGGGAGCTGTGGATAAATTTCAAATCCTTAATTTGTGGATCATTAACTCTGCACTGTAACCCTTGGGAGACAAGGTCACCTGCTTCATGGGCTGGGAAGGTGCTTTTGCAAATAAGGGTGTTTGTTCAACACTGCTGATCCCTGCTGATCTGTTATAAAAGCCATGTTAGTTATTGTATTCATATGTTATGTACAGTCAGGTGATGCTTGAGGCCTGAAATACATTCAGCCAGTCAGAAGAGATAAGGCAGGCTGCAATCTGGCTTTCTTCCCTAGGGTTTGCAGAATGTATTTGCAGATGTGTTGATCTTCAGGAGGCTGGCAGTCTGGGGCTGTGAGGGGGGAGAGAGTATTTTCTTCCACTGCTTATTTCAGTATCAGAAGTAAATGAGAAGATGAGGTCATCTTTAACACCTCCTAGTAGCTGTGAAGATGTGTTTCCCACATCCTGACATCCTGAGCCATGCTTTCTCAGTTTTGTATCAACAATGATTGTCAGCGTTCATAAAGTGGACATGACCTTAGTAACTTCATCTGGAATTGTGTAGAGATAATAAGCTGGACTGGGTCTGTTTCAATAATGCTTATTGCAGCAAACAGGTAGCTCACCTGATCAACAAACCAGCAGGATCAGCATCTTGGCTAGGAAACTACCAGCTTCTATCTCGTGTCATGTTTTAGTTCAGCAACACATGCACTGCCTTTCCTCCTTCTGTTACTAAGTATTTTACCTTCTAGACTTTGAATGTTTCCAGCAAAGTCAAGGTTCAACTTCTTAATGCATCTAGGTGTTAATTGAAAATGAGGGCTTCATAGGAGTGGCTGTACCCAAGTAATCTCCAAAGATGGGGACAAGCTTTGCCAGTCATTAGTTAAGGGAAGGAGGAATTGAATAAAAATACAAAGACCAAATATTTATGCTTGGCTTCTCACAGGCTAAAGTTGAGTAAGTATTGCTTACCTTAGGGGGGGACAGTACAAACCTGCCACTTTATGGTATATGAGTTTTGGCAAGGTACTCTGCTGTTGGTGAGTCCTGCATCTGGGAGTTGCTATGTCCAGCTACACATGACAGGTACATGCAATTTCATCCCTTCTATCCAGAGGCTACATGACACTGATTACAAGTGCCAAAGCTTCCTTTCCCCAGGCCAGTACTGGGAGTCCCACTCTTTTCTGTTCTTCTAGGGCAGTAGCTGTGAGGTATCACCAAGGCACAGAACATAGGTGGGGGAGCTGTGACACTTTGTCTTCCCTGACCAAACTGTTTAGTTGGCCAATCTCCAAGCTGGTGTGTGAATGTTTAATGGAGCTCTCTGGTGCTGGTTAGGGGCAATGTGGCAGAGCTGCCTCTGCACATTCTTTGACTGCTGTGGCCCCTCTCAGCTCTCCTGCAGGACCTGGCCTCTCTGAGGAGCTGAAGCACAGCACAGTCTCATCCACAGCCCTGCTACCCTGGGAGCATGAAGTGTCTGACCTGCTCAGCCCACTTTGTACCTCAACAGTAAATCAAAGTCTTCGTTATCTTGTTTGATAGTTGAATAAAATGCTTTGAAACCCTGGCATATTAACTGCAATCAAGTTTTGAAAGGTCTCTGGTTGCTAGAAGGAAATTAGTCTGATAAATTGCTCTTTTAAATAAATGAGTAATTTTCCACAAGCAAACTCAGAAACTGTCATTTGGGAAGCTTTCCCCCTCCCCTTTTTTAAATTTTTATTTTCATTTTAATATATTATACATGATTGTTCTTAAAGAACTGATTTTTTTTGCATTAAGAGATTAGCTGTCACTGAAGTATAAGCAGCTTGTAAACCCATCCTGTCTGTCTGTCTGCCCCAGACAACTTCGTAGTGGTCTCATGATCAAGCAGTGGCTTATGAATTGTACTTCCAAAATGATAATAACTGACGGTGTGACCTCGGATCATTGCCTGCCTTTCTGTGCCTTTGTTAACCTGTTTGCCTAAAGAAGTATTACCCTCCCTGGGTCAAAAAGGCCTGTTTAACTTAAGCAAGGAGTTCCCAGACAATTATAGTTACTTAGTAACTTCCATCTCAGAGCAAACTGGTTGAGGCTGCTAAGAAACGCTGTGGCTTCCCTTTTGGTCAAAATCAGCAACTGACCTGAAGGTACCTCCAGTTCTCAAACCATTAAACAGAGTCTGCACTCAAAAGTACAGCTTAGGAGCTGGAACAAATTGCTGCATCCCTGGGTCTGAAAGGGACCCCAGAAATGCACACTGACCCTGGTTTCACACCAGAGCTACAGATGTGCTAAGAACTTAACATGCTCCGTCTACTGAAGAAAAGCAAATGGTAGTACAAACAACTGTGACACTGGATTCATCTTGCCTTGGGCATATTTATCCAGGGTATTGCCATTACATCATTCACGTTAGGCTTTTATTATCTACTATTTTAGGTCTTAGCAGCTGTTACAAGCTCTAGTCAGAGGTCAAGATGCTGTTGAACTTCAGATCTTTTTGAAAGAAGAGCATAATTCTACCAACAACAAGGTTAGATTTGCAGCAGTGCAATGTCATACAAATCATGAAAGATAATTTAATCTAAATTATATTTTTTTTAAATGAGGTTTAATTGCCAAAAAGTTAGATACTGCATATTAAATTCCATCTGGAAAAGGCTACCATGCCTTCATCTTTGAGAACTAAATAAGGTAATTTTGAGCTTTATATATTTTATCATTATAACAGAAAAGACTACAAATTATTTAAGAACAAATTTCCACCATCTAAATAAAATAATACTGAAATATCTGCTGTAGTTTGTAGTAACTGCATAAAACACGATGACTCACATGATTAGAAATCCTCCTTTATTTTTCCTCTGTGTGCAGTGCTGATCTTCATGAACTGTTTGTCACAGTGCGTAATTACATTCCTTTCACCTAAACTATTTCTACATATTTTCAATTTCCATTTGCCAAAGCTGATTGTTCTTGAGTGTTTCAGTGGGGTTTCTACGCAAATTGCATGCAGACACTTGGGTGGTGAACTTCAGTGTACTTTATGAGAAATTTTGCTCTCAGCCAAAATTCAAACTGAGAAGAGCAGTCTCCCAGAGAACTGTTGGTGAACTGTACCTTGGTTGCCACTGAGAGAAATGTTCAAGGCAAAAATGCAGGCCATCTCCTTGAGCTCGAGTTTTTCATAAAATAATCCATTCCTTCTGAGGACGACCTCACTTCCAGATAAACAGGACAAGTGCTCCAGGGCAAGCAGGAGATGGCTCTTGCACTGCTCATCACTTAGAAGGTCCTTGTGATCACAAACAGAAGCCAAGCTATCTGAGAAGTCCCTGTTGGTCCAAGTATAGTCTCTATTTTTTTACTGGAGAAACCCCACCACCTCTGGCCTCAAGGCTTCAACCCCCAAATTCTGCTTAGTGTTATGGGTAATACCTGACACAGAGCATTTAGAAATCTCATCTACTTATGACAACTCCTAAGTGCTCTGCTCACCATCCAGGCAGGAGATGAGTCAAAGAGCCTGGTGAGATTTGTTTTGCTGCTATCTCCTCTGCCTGTGTTCTTGTCCAAGCTCCCCATTCCTGTGTTCTGCCTGCCCAGCATGTGCTGTGGTAACTGACACTGCAAGCTGCGTGGGCAGGGAATCAGTTTTGGTTTTAGTAAAAATGGGCAGTTACATCATCTTGCACAACAGGTCCTTGCTCTCTGCCTGGCCTGGGCCAAGCTGCAAAAATATGGAAAACCTGAAATTGCAGTAATCAAAAAATATTATAGTATGTTATGTATAATAACAACACATTCTAGGCTGCTCCCTGCATAGAATCTCCCAGATGTACCTGGCAACAAGGGAGAGAGAGATTTGAATACTAATGTCAGCTGGAGGAGGGGGCCCTTACTAGTATTTTGGCTAATTGCCAGGTTGCCTGCTCTTGAAAAATTTGCCTGTGCTGAGCTAGACATATTTTTCAGGTGTAGAAAATTGTACTGAGTGCTGGTAGAGCTTTATATTTTCCTAATGCTTCCTACAGTCAACTGTGTGAAGGTTCACAGTAGCCATGAGGTCAGTGTTTCTAGCTCAAAGGCCTTTAGGCCTTCTTTGGAGGACTTGAAAAACTGTAGCAGCTGAACAGAACCAGAAAAGACAGTGCAATTTTGGAGAGCACCAGATGTAAACTCACAAAATGAAGAAGTATTTTTGTGTTTTGTGGGCTTGGGGGGTGGGATATTTTTTTTCATTGTTTGCTTGATTCTTCCTTTTTTTTTTAGTAAATACAGATGACTAACTCAGGGCCTCCTTTTCTCCTTCCGTGCAGGCAGAAGAAAGTCTCTGATGAATTGCTTGTTCAAAAGGTTCCCACTGATTTTACCTTTGGGTCTGTTCTAACTTTCTCATTGTTTCATGCAAGCATTTTCTGTGGTAATTAGCCTGTAATAGCACAATCCCTGGTGGCCTTCCTGGAGTGTCTGGACTCTCTGGGTTGAAAAAGCTCTGCTGGGGGGCAACATATTTTTCTCTAAGTGGGAAGGGGAAGAGTTGGTGTTGTGAATGGTGTCCTGATTATGATGGAAAAGTCTCTTAAAAGAGGAAAGTTTTGCAGCACTTTCTATAAATGATTCAGGCTATATTTGTCTGATTTCCTCTGGAAGATCCCAGCAACCAAGATGGTGTGTGTATATTTGTGTATATTTTGGCTGCTTCCTTCTGGACTCTGTGGTCTGCATTGTCCCAGAGGAACACAGGTATCTCTGTGATTTGTAGATGCAGTTGCAGGCATTTTTTGTAGCTGGGCACAGACACATTCAGAGATTTGAAGTCCAAGACCTTCAACTGGCAGTGGAAGCAGATTAAAAATTCTCTTCAGCTTCCTAAAATGCAACACCTACAGTCATCTGAACTGTGAGGCCATGAAGGAAAACTAGTTTTTTACAGGCTTTTTAAAAATGAAGTAGAGATTTGATACTTTATGTTGGTTACATTTCCTCTACATGATTTTGACAAACTGTCAATATGAATGCCTCTAATTTCAAGTTTTTCCTTTCTGGATATAACAAAATTAAGGCAGTCTTTCAGGAGTATGGCCACAGACAGAGGAAGAACAGACATGTCCAGGGGAAAAATACAGCCATCCCATGGGAATGAACAGAACAGAAAGGGCTTGGAAATCTTAGAAGCTTGTCTCCAGACAAGGGATTTGTGCAACAAGATAGACCCTAAAGAACTTAACTTACAACTGCAGAATTTCTTCGTGCTCTGTAGGGGAGAGGAGTCACTTGGAGTGGAGCTTGGCTGGCTGAGCTCTCATCTTGGGCCGTTGGACACATTCCATGACTCAGTTTCCCTGTGTAGAACAGAAAGGTTTCTCTTGATGGTCTTTATCAAGCTTATTTGAAATCTTTTGGTGAAAAGGGCCGTAGTGACTTGGTCCTGATGGTGTAATAGCTTTCTGTGTTCATGGCAGAATCAGTGTGAAGTCAGAGGGACCCTTGTACAGAACCTGAATCAGTTTCATTGCCTAAGTCCCGTTTAATGAATACCCCGAGACTGACTAACTGCTGTGTTGGTCAGCACGGTTGTTATAAATGAAGTTTTATGAGTAACAGTGGTGTCAGCGGTGCAGTGCAGAGGTGCCCACAGGCAGCACGGTGTGGCGGCACTCCCTGGGCCACTGTCCCATTCCTGGTGGGCTGGTTTGGAGGCCCATCCCTTCCCACCTCCCTTCAGCCTCCTTGTGTTGAGGAGTGGGGCAAGAATGGGGACAAACAGGCCATTGACCCTTCCAGCCATTCGCCCTTCCAGCATTTCAACACACACAGGGCCGGTTTTATGTTCTTGACAGCTGTGATTTTACCTCTGTTACACTCACATGCAAAGCAAACGGCTTTTTCCACATTGTTTTTGCTGCACGGAGAAATGGACAAGCATTTCCCACCTGCCACATGAAGGAATGAACAAGGTAAGATTTGAGTATTTCCCTGCTGCTAATGAAAACTTCTCAAGTTCTCCTTCCTGNCGGCCCGGCCTTGAGTGGCAAGTTGTTTGTTCCAGCGAGCACCAGCTGCTCGGCACTCCGGGCTCCGCTGCTCCGCTCCGCGCCCCGCCGGCCTCCCCGCCGCTCCAACTTTTGCACCCTC